>JAKSZP010002018.1:0-40414 GCA_022478985.1 Massospora cicadina | reverse complement strand
TTACAAATAATAAAAGGGCAACTAACACAAAGTTGGGCAGTTGAATTGCCCTGACATGAGTAAACCTGGGGAGTCCATCAAAATGTTCTCCCTCAGACACATTAGTTCCATTACAACACCTAAGTGGGAACCCGCCTTTTTATAGGCTTGGTGGAGTCCCCCAAGGTTCAATAAATTTAGCTAATTGGGAATGACTGAAATATGAAATTGTTACACCATGGGTATATATTGTCTAAAAATAATTCCACATCTATCTTTCAGCCAAAGTGAAGTGAGTTTTTCTGAGCTTCAATAGTCTAAATTCCCATATTTCCTAATAGATCATGCTAAGCTGCTCTAAAACTATCATTGAATTCCCTTTGACCCTCAATATAGTCTAAATATTGAATGGTCAGATATCAAGAGGGTTCATTTCTTACCTCCTGCAAGGATTAATAAATTATATAAAAAACATCAACTTTACAGTTTTCTGTTTTTAATCATTTCATTAAATTTAGTGGTTTATATCCCAATATTTGTTGACTTTTAGGGAAGTAGCACCAGCGAGCATCTCCCCAACACAAAATCCAACACTGAGGGTAGCCATGTCGCTGAGTAATACATTTTATTACAAACTTGGCCGCTGTGACCACCCCCAAATCCCACATTTCCCGTGCTTCAACCCGCCTGGTCAAGTGGTGATTTCCGCCAGAATAAACTTACACCAGTTAACTCCCAATGGCAGAGGACAATGGCATCAAGGGAATTTGTATGCCAAGCAAGTGTGGTTTCACTAACTGGTATGAGGTCTTCTGGTGGAACTGCTTTTCCACTTGGCACTGGTGGCGACAGGAAATGGTTTCAAGAAAATCAAAGTTAAAGATTTTCCAATAGTACTGAGGGTGTAAACAATTCCTTGCCTTGCGCACACCACCATGTCTGACTGCCTTGTGGGCACTCATAATAATCCCAGGCCATGTTGAGGGTCACGGAAAGTTCAACGTATAATCAACAATCCGCTTGTACAGTTCCCCATTCCATTGGGAAGATATTCTCAAACATCTCATTTAATGCTTTTATAAACTTGAGGCAATTTGTTTTTATACTTTCCGCTGAGCATCTTATTGTACACCACAATTCTGAGATCCGCCATCATGGCAATGGTTGGCAATATAGTTAAGCAGTCAGCATTCTGATGTTTTGCTTTTGGTCAGTGGAGGATCCGAAATTCATAGGCTTGCAGATTAAGAGCCCATTGAGCTAAACGCCCTTCAAGTTCCTTGAGGTTCTGAAACCAACATAATGACACGTGATCCGCTATAACATTAAACTTTACCCCATGCAAGTAGACCCTAAATTTCTTATATGCATAGATCACCGCTAAGCACTCCTTCTTGGTCACAGTATAACTACGCTCATGGCAGTCCAGGCCTCAACTGCAGTATGCAACGGGATGCTCTCCTCCCTCATTGTATTTCTGAGAAAGGACCGCCCTAAAAGCGGAAAGGGACATATCCATCTGAATGATAAACTCCCTATTAAAGTTCAGAGAGTTTAGCACCAGTCCACTGATCAGTGCCGTCCAAAGTAGGTCAAAGATGTACTGATGGCATTCCGTCAATTAAAACATGACATCCTTTTTCAAAAACTTAAATAGCGGCCCCCATTACAGCTAAAGTTAGGGATTGAGTGCTGGTAGTAGCTGACCATTTTCAAAAATACCTGTATGTCACGCTTACTATTAGGTGTAGTCATTTTTCAGATGGCTCTACATTGGCAGGCTGTGGCTTCAGACCCTTGGAGTCACCCACAAATCCCAAGTATCCCAACAGGTCCTTGAAGAAAATACACCATCAATGTTTTATTGATGTTCACCTCAGTATGCTGGCGGAATACTACTTCTATATGATCAAGGTTCTCAGAAAAGGTTCAAAAGAAAACATTGATAATGTCAAGGTATATGAGGACATATGATAGCTTCAGGTCACCAAGGATAGTGTCCATGGCTCATTGGAATGTATCCAGAGCATTTCACAGCCCTTGAGGCATATGGGTCGGTTGGAAAAGGCTTTTTGACATG
Source organism: Massospora cicadina (assembly GCA_022478985.1). Taxonomy (NCBI): domain Eukaryota; kingdom Fungi; phylum Entomophthoromycota; class Entomophthoromycetes; order Entomophthorales; family Entomophthoraceae; genus Massospora; species Massospora cicadina. Next base: position 38,355 of record JAKSZP010002018.1, on the reverse strand, counting down.
ACTATGACGCATTTCTTCTGTTCTGCTGCAGGCAACTCAATTTGTCAATAGCCAGATATCAAGTACATTGCTGAGAAGTAACGAGCCCCCCTACCAATTTAAATCATTGTTGATATGTGGCAAGGGGTATAAGTTCTTCTTTGTAATACTGTTGAGTTTCTGGTGGTCCATCACCACCCAGTTGGTGCCATCCTTCTTTCTTACAATTAGAATGAGCGAAGGCCACAGACTCCTGAATGGTTTAAGCATCATTTGCTTCAGTAACTTATCAATGTCATCGTTGGAAACGTCTTCAGCTACCTTCTACAGAATATTGGCTAAGATCTGATAGGATGATGATCCCTAGTCCAATCAATAAACCACCCACAAATTCACCCTAAATTGTGGTCATTGATGGTAAAAATCTCCTTATACTTCTGAAATAAAACTATTGCTTGGTTTTTTTATTTTTTATAACCCTATTATTTTCTCCCATGGTTCCACTGTCATTACGCCAGGCTAAAACTTGATGTGTAGAAAAATTCAACCAACTAACTGAACTCATGAACTTAAAGGACCTCCCCTAATGGGGTCAAGTGTAAATATACAACTTTTCTGATGTCAGCAGATTTGCATTAGTTCGTTCTGGAGATTTTATAACAAAACCTTGATCTCTCCATGGCCTGGAAGTATAATCCCTGGAGCCACATTAGACTCAAGCCACTTTTGCTGATAGAGCCCAATGACCTCCCCATAAAGCCCAGATGGCACTTCCACCTCTAAGTCAGTGTTCACTAAGATTTGGTGTCCAGAAAGAATAGATATAGGCCCAGCATCTCGGAGAGGTAGCCCTTGATATTCATATATCTGCTGGGGAAGGGGCTGAGTCTTGCTCTTTAGGCGATGATAGCAGACTGGAATTACTCCTTCACTATATACAAGATTGATATGGCCCATGTGCACCAGATCCTTTGGATCTACACTATAGGTAAAATAAATTGGGATCCGCTGCCCCAAAATTTCGAAGGTCTCCTCCATCATATCAATGAAATCTAAAAATGTCGTAGGAAAGCAGTCTCAATTATCAGGTCATAGTTACTGTTGGGTATCACTATCACCGTAGCTACAATAAAAATGTGTTCCAAACCACAAAGGTAGCGCGCTGTACGCTCCCTCAGAGACCTTACTTTCTGCTCAAGTAGTCCCATATATTTGATGATCCACATCAGGCTTTAATGTCAACTTCATTATCAAATATGTAGAAACTATGTTGACTGGAGCGCCTGTATCTATTATATCTCATACTCTAATTATTGCTACAAAAATATCACAGTATTTACACTCAGAATAAGAAGAATATTGACTGTTTAATATGCAGACATTTACAGGATCTCTTTCCCATAGAAACTCATAAGCCCCTCACTGACTTTGGGGTATTCTTTAACAATGGCATCTACCAGAAGGGCGACGTTTACTCCTTTCAGAGTGGGAGCATCTGATTTTCTTTCTAGTAACAATCACTTTAGTTACTACAATTCAATTCGAACAGCAAATTTAGATAATCACACACAGGAAAGATGGGCGACTTTAATAACAAAAATAATACAACATGGGCAAGCGTCGCGGCAAGCGGTGCGCTTAACGGTGCAACTAAGGGCAAGAAACGCCCTGGAGGGGGACCAGGAACCCAATCTGCAAAGAAATCGCAAACTCAGACACCATATGGGTTTAGGGTATTTACTGCAAAGCACGCGCAATACATGTACATTCAATTCAACCAACCTTTGTCAAAGGTGGAACACAGGATCAGACTCTTCCTTGGGGATGAGTCACTGACCCTGTGGGAGAAAACATGTGAGGCACAGCCCTCACTTTTCCCTCACGCGGTGTACGTAGCCACCAACAACATGGGCTGTGGCTGGATCAATATTAGTTTTGAAACAGCCAATGAAGCCAATGCCGCAGCAAAAATCTGCGTGGAAATTGCCCTCCCTGAGGGCAAAAAAATTGTGCGCACCGCGCGCACCAGATGGAACAAAGCAAAAACTTTGTTCATCTCCTTTGACTCGCACCCCACCATCCTTCCTCATAAGGTAATTGAGGAGGAGCTCCACAAAGGTCTTGTGGCCTATGGAGAAATCCAACAACTTGAATTACAGCAATTTCGCTTAATGCCCAACCTGTGCACAGGCAAAGCTATCGCAGTAATCAACCCCTTCCCAGAAGTGGAAGAGGTTTTATCCAGAATTCCCCGCGCAGCAGAATTTCACTTCAAAGATGGGGGCCAGTTGGCTGCATTCTGAGTTACACCGGAACGCGCACCACCCATTTGTAACCACTGTGGCTCACTGGGCCACAAGGAACATGCATGCCCTGTAAAATAGGGCTTAATGGAAAATGATTTTTGTGAAGAAGCTATGGACGAAGATAATGAAAACTTCGCCAAAATGACGGATGGCCACCACCCATTCCGCTGGGGTGAAGATGGACTATACTCCATCGTGGACCCAGTTACAAGTAAACAGCGTAAAGCAGCACAAAAAGCCCGCAAGAGAGCAGCGGCTGAAGCGGCGGCACACGTGGAATCCGCCATTAACCATGGACTATTCAGCAGGATATTTCAGATATTCACCAAACTAACCAAGCAGAACAATATAGCCCAGGTCGAAAATTTTCACAGTAACCAGACTGAGCCACAAAGCGTCATCAGTCATGCACATACTGAGGAACAATGCAACCACAATTTGGGTGAAAATGCGGTGCACAATGCAACAAAGTTGAACCTCAAAATTACAGAACCCAATCAGCACCCCACATTGAACCATCATGAGACGCATGTGGAAAAAGATAATACAAATTCCAAAAACCGCAATTCCCACAAAAAATAGAGTGAGATCAAAGGAACGGACATTGGCACTGAGAAAGTTGGAGAACAGACATGGAGCATGGCAAAACGAGCTGCGGTGGGATAAGACCCAGAGGGTCCTCTCAACCGCTCCTGAGGCGCCACGGGCACCTCAGTGTCAATAGGGGCATTAAATATTGCGGGAGCCAGGGCTCATATGTCCCAAGCCAAAAAGCTGGCAAACCTGCAAAAACCTCTTGGTGACATCTTGGCCATCCAAGAAACCCACTTCCTACAAGGGGAAGAAGAATCCTGGTCAATCAGGGTCGCACCATCACAATCAGTATGGACATCTCACTGTGGGGTGATAGTCCAAAACAACAAAAAAGTTAAAATTACATGATTCATCATCACACTTGCATGGTTGAGTCCTGGTAGCAACAATCACATGCCAAGATGAAATAATTTTGTTAGCATGTATCTACGCACCGTGCACCACAACTGAGAGAAAAAAAATTTGAAAAAATTTCTACCCTCTCCCTCCCACCAGATATCATCATGTTAGGCGATTTCAACTGCTGGGATAACCTAATACAGACCGATGGCCTAATCCCAGGGGAAACCCACCTGGACACATTGAATATCGCACAATGAAGGCATCTCTTGGATTACAGGATGCTCTTACTCCCAATTCACCGATTCTTTCCCATATGATAAGACCCAACATACATGAGGGACTGCTCATATCAATGAGTCATATTGACCACATCTTCATCCCACAATCCCACCACTCAAGAATCTCCAAATTTACAACAAAAAAAATCAATTTTTCTGATCACCAATTAGTTACAGTACATTAGTGCCAACTTAATCCCACACACAGGTGTCACCTTGGAAAGCTTCACCCAGAAAATATAAGATTGCCTGAGATATCTGACTGGGTTGAAAACAAGGCTACAAGCCCAGAATTCACAGCCCCATTCACTTCGGATCCCATTGGAACATGGGAAATTTTCAAAAAAGATTTATTTAACAAAACCTGACATATTGCATCAAATCTCTTTCTGCTAAGCATCACTTTTCGAAAATCAATTCAGCCTGAAATTTAGCTCCACTAAAGAGATTTACGAAAACTATTAGCAAATATGGCGAAAACCCCGCAAAAGAACCCGCAGGCTATGCTAAACGAGCCAGCACCACCCCCAAACGAAGCAACCCTCGGTTACCCACCTCAGGGTCAACCAGAATCACCCACTCTCAAGCAGCAGCCATAAAAGCAGGCACCACCCCCCAACTTGGAGCTACTCCAACAAGCGCCAGATCACCTGATCGCACTTCTGCAACCTGCACGCCTAACAGCTCTGTGTGCGCTGCCTCCCACCAACCCGCTGGGCCCCCTCCAACCAAGTAGGCCATCACCCACGCTGTTTTAATGGCGTCTGCTCAGTTGAATGCAACTCAGCTCATCCAGGCATTCACCTCCCCCATTGTGTCAGCTAATTCAGCCCCATCTATTATTGCTGACGCCGTGTTTCTGGCTCCCTCCATGAGGGGCGATACCCAGCTACCTGGCCCCCTAATCCTCAGATGTAAGGTTGGATTAGCCGCACATTCTGGTTCACTAAGCACCAAATTGGGACAATCTACTCTTCCCAATGAGGATTCAAATGGTTCGGATTTTGGAACTTCACACCAGTTCCAATCTCACCCGTCCCATTTAAACCCCGTAATTGGCACTTCTCAAGTCGGCACTTTATCTCAATATGCTGAAAACGACCAATTCACCAATCAGCCAATGAGTTTTGCCCACGAAATCACAGCAAATACTCGGGCTGAATTTACCCAAATAGATTGGGATGGTGATGAAACATCGCCCTCCTCCCAATTGGCTGGAGTTAATTCCAATCTGGATGGGACTACACAATTTAGCGAGGCCCAACAATCACCTGGCCCCCAAACCCTCGGATGTAAGGTTGGATTAGCCGCACATTCTGGTTCACTAAGCACCAAATTGGGACAATCTACTCTTCCCAATGGGGATTTAAATGGTTCAGATTTTGGAACTTCACACCAGTTCCAATCTCACCCGTCCCATTTAAACCCCATAATCGGCACTTCTCAAGTCGGCACTTTATCTCCATATGCTGAAATTGACCAATTCACCAATCAGCCAGTGAGTTTTGCCCACGAAATCACAGAAAATACTCAGGCTGAATTTACCCAAATATATTGGGATGGTGATGAAACATCTCCCTCCTCCCAACTGGCTGGAGTTAATTCCAATCTGGATGGGCCTCCCCAATTTAGCGAGGCCCAACAAACCGCCCCTCAATTTAATATGATGCCAGCAACTGCTGTAACATTCCAGCAACAAGGGAACTCTGCAAACTTGTCCAAACCATCAGCTCACACTCAACCCGCAATTGCAGCCCAAAGCAAATACAAACGTACCAAAGGAGCCACTGGGGCGTGGCAAAAACCTCTGGCACCAACGCTACCCAAAGCTGATCCCCGTGAAGTGGCGTTTATTGCTGATGTTAAGAAGAAATGGGCCGAAATTAGAGCGCAAAAAGCTCTACCTCGCTCAACCCTCTCCCACGCAATTCGCCTTTATTATGGACATAACCCTGTTGAATTCTATACAGAGGATTACTTCTCATACTTTGCAGCGATTGCGGAGACATTCTTATTAACATTACCATCCATGAATCAGTGGAGAGCCACTACATCGATGTGGGCTTCACTGAAGCTGCCCTGCTGACCATGCTGCCACCCTCCAGGTCATTATTCCACGTGGATCTCTTCGCATCTCCCACACATGCTCTCACCTGGAGAAAACTTCATGGGTTACTTTTTCCAACCTACCAACGACTGTTGATCCTGAGTCTCTTAAACTGGCGCTCCATTGTGGTTTAATGTAGTTTGGGTCTGTTCTTTCAGTGGACTTTAGCGTCCCCTCTTACTATGCTCCCACTCAAAAGCTCGCACTGCTAGGGCGTCGTTCATCCCCTTCCCCACTGTATCCCGCAACATTGAGGTTATTCCTCGTGTGGCGGTAGTTGGGCAAGCCCTGAGATCTTTTTTGTCGACCCTGATCAGGTGCGCCCCCGGTGTTCATGGTGTAACGCCCTTGGACACTTGTATAGTGGCTGCACAGCTCGAAAACAAGCCCTCTTAGCCACCACCCAGGGGCCTAAAACAGGCCAAAAACGATCCCACGTGGCTGCAGCAGCAATTCCACAACCCACACAATGGGTTCCCATTCAAGACCTGTCCCCTGAGGCCTTACGCCTAGCAGTTGAAACAGCTAACCCCACTATTGGTATGGGATACCTTCGCGCTCATGCCCCCCTTCCAATGGGCACCCCCTCCAATCTCCCAGAGTCAGCTCCCTCTCTCACCAAGCGCAAGGCATCTCCCACAGGGTGCCCCTCGTCAGCCACCCCCACTCAGGGCTCCGCGGCACCCCCACCAACCTCCACCAGCGATTTATTGCATCTACCCTCAGCTCCCAATGGAGCTATGCCCACCAGCATGGACTGGCAACCCGCGGCCTGCGGTAGAAGTGCCACCTCAAAGAGTCCTACCCCAACCCCACAGTCCATTTCGCGCAGATCCTTTGCAGTGTTGGAGGAAGTGAATATGGACTCAGACTCATCAAATGGGGACACCGCGGAGGTCACCATTGAGCACCCTCAGGTTCTTCCCCTGCAACGGAGCGGGGCAGCATCCTAGGCTGGCTTACTGGGTCCTCCGCCCCCCCCCACCCTCTCCTTCCCCTCAGAACCCTTGACGCTCCTCACGGATTGCAGCTAATAGTCAAGCTAAAGGACTCAAAACTAGCCGCCTCACAGCAGCAGGTTTAAGCGCTGGCAACCCCCAGGACATGGAGGGGAACAGCTATGAGTCCCCATAGCAGCACCCTGGCCCTGCAATCCATCAACGCAAATGGGTTGCGGGACTTTAAGCGGAGAGCCCGCCTCCTCCAAAACTTCAGGTCAGCACAAATTGACATCGCTGCTGTCCAGGAGCCCCATATTCTCCCCCACGAACAATCTGCATGGAATGAACAGTTTGGAGGCAACTCCTTCTGGACAAACCATGCCGCCCTTATTGTTTTGAATCCCCGGGTTAAAACCCATTCTTTTCAGAATATCTAGGTGGCCGCCTCATACTGGCCAAACTCACCACTCCTGACTTCTCCTTCTTAGCTGCAAGCATCTACCTGCCTAATGCAGGTCAGGAGCAAAATCGGCTCTTGGAAGAGCTCGTCCAACTCAATCTCCCACTTAATACAGTCCTCTTAGGAGATTTCAACACAACCATAAGTCGCGTCCGTGACTCTTACCCCCCTGCAGCAAAGGAACGCCCTGGATCAAGTCGCCTCTAGGATTTCCTTCGCTTGAGTGGCTTTATAGATGCGCTTCCACCCTCCGAGTCTGGCCTAGGTTGCATGACTAGGATCCAGTATGATGGAGGAGCTTTCCAGTCAGCGTCACGCATAGATATGGCACTGATTGGCCCCCTGCTAATTGGCCGCGTCTCCTCTCCCATCTCTCGTGACAACCATCTGAGTGATCACAGGTCACTCACCATTGTCCTCACCACCACACTTAGACCGTCGTGTAGGTTCTGGCCTAGGGTTGCCCCAGCTCTTCTCAACAACCCCTTCACTAAGGATAAGCTGTCTATGACCATCCGGGAGACTCTCACCTCCCCCCACCCCACCTGCTTGACCACAAGGCTAGATGGACGGTGACCAAGGAGGGCATCACCCGCGTTGCTTACAACTGTGCCAAAGCCCAGATGACTGCAGCTCGCGCCAGAGTCAAAGGGGCGGAAGCCAGAATCAGACATCTGGAGCGAAACTGCCAGCCTTCGCCCTCTCCCAGATGGTTGGAAGACTGGGAAGCGGCGCAGGAAGCACTCCGCTTGGAGCTCACACTGCAGGAAGAATGGGCAGCAAACTTTACAACATCTCGTTACTATGCTCAATGGGAACGCCCCACCCGCTTCTTCTTTCAGAAACAGAAAGCCCGGTCAACAGCGCAGGATATTACTGCACTGAAGATTGGCACTACAACCACTTCAGTTAAGGAGGAAATCACGCAGGAACTACACCGCTTCTACTCCAGCCTCTTCCATGCCACCCAGGTGGACCCATCGGACATCCAAGACTTCCTGTGGCGGGCTCCAGAGCCGCCCATTGACCCACGGGCTGATGAGGCTCTACTGGCGCCTATTTCCATCCAGGAGGTGATGGAAACCCTTCTGAAATCCCCCACGGCTTAAAGCCCTAGGCCCAGACGGAATACCCTTTGAGGTGTACCTTCTGGAACCTGCAGTGATAGCCAGAACCCTCCGCGACCTCTTTGCTGAACTCTTGGTGAATGGCGAGGTCCTCCCCGACTCCAGAGGCTTAATCACGACCCTCATTCACAAGAGATCAGACCGTGAGAACCTGGCGAACTGGCGCCCCATAGCGTTGATCAACACAAACCACAAGCTCTTCATGAAGCTTCTGGCCAACCGCATCACCAAATGGGTGTCACCTCGCCTCTCCCCATCCCAGCACGGTTTTATTCCGAGGAGGTCGTTATGGGACAACTATAATGACCTTCACGTGACTTTGACTGCTAACTCTCGTAAGGTGAATGGCTTTGTGGCTCTCCTGGATATGGAGAAAGCATATGATCGGGTAGCCTGGAAGTATATTGATGCTTCCCTGGCCCGCTTCCATCTCCCACCTGCAGCTAGGCGCTGGATATCAGCGCTCTATGACCAGCTCCACACCAGAGTCCTGGCGCCAATGGGTTTTACAGTGGCAGTACCAGTTGGACAAGGTCTCCGGCAGGGGGACCCCCTGAGCCCTATCCTTTTTAACATCACCCTTGACCCCCTCTTGGCCTCCTTACAGGACAAGCTAACAGGGATTCTGGTCCCAGGTAAAGCCCCCACACGCACCATGGCATTTGCAGATGACACTGCCATTGCATTTGGCTGCCTTGGGGATGTTGCCCTCGCTGCTGTGACCATTGAGAGGTACACCAAGGCGTCCAACGCCATGGTCAACACCTCCAAGACAACAGTTGTACAGGTCGGCTCCCCCACCTTCCCCCCACCATTTGGTATTGAACCTGAGCGCGGTACCTTCCGTCACCTGGGCGTTCTCACCAACCAACAAGGAGTTGCGCTAAAAGACAATGAGGACTTGCTCCTTGCAGCAGTTAACTCCAGGATTGCCAGCTGGAACCGGCGGCACATCACCCCCCAGGTTCGAGCTCTGATGGCCAATGTGTTCCTCCTCTCCAAAGTCTGGTTCCTAGCCCACGTCTGCCCATTCACAGATGCCTTTTATACGCGGCTCAATGTACTCCTCCGCTGTTGGATCTGAGGCTCAAACCATCCACCAATGGCCCTCTCAACCATTGCCTGACCCTGCAATGAAGGGGGCCTAGGGCTTCTGGACACGCGATCCCACGCCACCACAATCTTCCTGAAGTTCCTATGGCCAATTGTCTGCTGGGACGCGACCCCCATGCCCCATCGGGCGCCCGCCCTCCGCCAGTCAGTGTCAGCAGCTCTGGGTCTTCCTAGAGCATCTCTGACCTCATTAGGGGAGTGGCTCACAAACCACCCAGGCCATCGCCTAAAACCATCCTCATCCCCCTACTGGAACCAAGCTCTCCTTGCCCTGAAACAAGTAGGCGCGCGGATCCACCATGCCTTCCCATACAGAAGGGAAGGCCCTGGCCTCAGCCCCCATCGCCATGCAATTGTGCACAATGGACAAGTTGTCACAACTCGCTTCAACCCCTAAGATCGTCCTCCCATCCGCCCAAGACTCCTTGAGCTCCTCCCTCCCTCCGTGATATTTGACCTTAAGGAATTGTGGAAGGACGTCTATCACCCCATCCTGTCAGCAAAGGTGTCCAACACCTTATGGAGGGTGCTCCACTGTTCATACAGGACAGGGGACCGGACTGGCCCTACCTTCCAGCACCAAAGCTGCCCACGCTGTGTGGAGCCTATTGACTCCCACCTCATCATTTTTTCACCTGTCCAGGTGTCGCCACATTTTGGCCAAAGGCCCGCGCGCTCCTCCATGCTCAGCCCTGGTCTGGACACCCTGTGCAAGATCTCATGTTTGAGCAGACATTGCCTGGTTGCCACCGACCCCTCCGTGTCCTCGCCTATGCCACAGCCATCTGGACCATCCATAACTCCTTCCTTCGTGCTGCCTTTGACCAGCAGGTGTGGACCCTTCCACACATGATCACCCACTTTCAGGTACACTTTGAGATGGCCCTGAAGGTCTGCACTATGTCGACAACCCTCCCCGCTCAGTTGTCACTGCAGCACGGCTCTGGCGCGCAAACCCCCCTCCCTTTCTCGATGCCTCCTCCCTCCCCTTCCCTCGCCTCAGGCTCTTAGGATCCCAGGCGTAATTCAATAAACATCGATGAATCCCCCCCTTGGGTTGGGACCATCTAGTACTAAAAAAAAACCTGACATATTGCATCACACAAGTACACCGCGGACAAAGCCACAATCAAGTATACCTTGGCAGAACTAGACCACCTGGAAATAAATACTCCAATATCTGGCTATAGCCCTAATTGGGGACGCAAATGGGCAGAAATTTCAGCCTGACTTAACAATCTCATCTTTGAACACCAACACAGAATCAAAGTATTGAACAAAGGTAAGTTCATAAAGGAAGGCGAAACCTGTTTGACATACTTTTTCTGCCAATTCCACACCCGCAGAAACCAGCCCACATGCACACAGGTCTGCAAGACCAATGGCACCATGGCAACTGAACCTGAGGAGGTCAAGGCGGAAGTACACCACTATTACACCAAATTGTATCGCGATATGCCAACAGATCCACAAAAAATTGAAAAATTTATTCAAACTGCCAAGATACAAAGTACACCACCAAATTACAATATACTATCCCTTATCACATGGGAGGAGCTTTGGGAAACAATTCGCGGTGCACCACGTAGGAAATGCCCATGGCCTGATGGGATACCCTACGATTTTACAAAAAATATTTTTAACAAATCGCCCCCCTCCTATTGGCATCAATGAACCAGAGTTTGTTGGAAACACGCCTATTACCAGGAGGCCATGAATCCTACGTTATAACCTTGTATAAAAAGGGTGACAAGTTGGACCTGGCCAACTGGCGCCCAATTGCACTCTCCAACACTGACACAAAAATTCTAACAAAAATTCTAGCAGCTAGATTAGGCGCAATTGCATCTGACGCCCTATCACCCAACCAGTTTGGGTTTAATCCAGGGCGTTCAATCTGGAACAACATACACCCTGTTGCAAACATTTGCCAATCTAAAGCAACTGGTGCCCTGGTCTTCTTGGATCAGGAAAAGGCATATGACCGTGTTAGCTGGCCATACCTAAAAGAATGTATACATGCCTTCAAACTCCCACCAAGATTCATAAAATGGGCGATGCTCCTAATAGAACTGCAACCATAGCTGTATGCGGCCCTGGATTCCTAACAAACAATATCAAACCACACAGAGGGCTCAAACAAGGGGATCCCCTCAGCCCACTGCTATATAATTTCAGCTTTGACCTGCTCCTCCGAGTAACTGACTCACGTCTCATGGGGATAACCGCACAAGGACAACCAACAGTCAAGATACTGGCCTTTGCAGATGACTGCGTAGCAGGTATAGCAAACAATGAAGATGTCCGACAGCTGGAACACACTATAGAGGAATACTCCAAGGTGAACAATGCATTGCTCAACAAAAGGAAGACAGAAATCATCCTCTTAGGCAAATACACAAACAATCGGGCCACAACATCAGAACCTCACACCAACACTCGAAGAAAAAACCCAATTATATTACCCTTTGCAACACCTCCCACCACCACTCCTGTCTGACACCTTGGAATCTGGCTAGAATCAGGGGGATAGGCTAATGAGACAATGGAAAGTAACCTGTTACAACGGGTATCCAAACGCTTCGCCTCCCTCAAGGGAAGAACCTCAGGATTAACAGGACGAGTTACAGTTGTTAACTCGCTCATCCTCCCAATACTGTGGTACCAGGCCCATGCGATAGCCTTCTCACCTACCTTTATTCTCAATTCGCGCGCTTATCCAGGGCTGTCTGTGGCCTGGCTCTCACCCTCCTATACGGATGGAAACACTATTTGGCCCATGCTCAAGTCGGAGGCATGGGACTAATAGATTTTGAGAGCCATGCCAATCACATCCTAGGTACCTGGATAAAGGAAATCCTTGCTCCAGACCTCCCGCAATAACGTTGGTCCAGAGCAGCAAGGACTAACTTTGCACAGGCGCTCAAATTAACCAACCCACATAGTCCACCTAGACTACTTTCATACCTTGCCAAGCACCCTACTGCAACAGGTCCACATGGAACCTCCCCTCATTTCAAACATATCCTCCGAACTATCTGCCATATGGGATGGACCATAGAGAACATGGGTACTATACAGGGAAGGGGACGACCCAGCCGCCAATTCAAATTAAGAAACCCAGAAAACCACCCCCGGAGGGATATGCTCGCAATAACCCCAAGCATAGCTAGGATAGAATACCTAGATCTGCTGGACATTCCCTATGATTTAACCACACAGAAAGCAATGTGGAAAATGACACACCACCCACTCCTACAACCAAGGATAAGAGCAAACGCCTGGCGCTGTTTGAGAAGGACCTATAGGACGGCGAACCGCTCCAACTCCCTCCACAAAACATGTGCAGTATGTGGAGGGGAGGGATCCCTACATCACCGCCTAGAAACATGCCCCCCAACCAAAGCTATATGGCAGGAAGTCGCACGCCTGCTCAAGATTCAAAATGAACAGGAATTCTCGATATCAAAGAGTATCTTCGCGCTCCAGATCTAATCACCAATCCCATCTACCCTCCGCTCCCTAATAATACCCATTGCAATGTGGACAATACACACAATTGCATTAGATGCGTTCAAGGGCACGGTCCCAACCATTCATGGGATTATTAACAGATTCCATGTCCACTTACTAGAGCACTTCCAAGCCTGGCTCTATGGATATATGAGACCAAGACAAAAAGCGCTCATAGAATCATGGTTCCCACTCTGGTTCCTCCACACAGACCCTTTCCTTCACACCTGCTCCATAGCAGGGGAAACCCCCTCGGAGTAGGGCACCAACCCCCCATACCTGGCAGTCCCGCTGGTAACAGGGTAACTCGAGTACCCTGGGGTGCCCAATTTTTGTATTTCTTAGTTATTCTCTTAGTTTCACATAAACTGGTAATGTCTGTCCCCTGGTCAGCTTACCTCAGTTAAATAAAAATTGTACAAGCAGGTGGGGCAAAGTGGTTGCTTACCTTCAGCCCTCGGAACTTGTACCTGATATACTAGAAGCTTAATCCACCATAGGTCATTGTGGAGCAAAGAAAACCTATGAGTGATTAAGGATCAGTACTATTGGAAAGAAATTATAAACTGTTGTTGAAATCTTGGATGCCTGCCTCACCTGTAAGAAACAATCCAGTTTCAGACTTGATACCATTGTCAACCAACTACCCCTCAACAACCGTTACACACTATCAGCCTGGATGTTTTAGGTTCCCTCACTCAGACTACTGGAGAGAACAGATTTATCTAATAGCCATTGACCACTTTAATAAGTGGGTTGAAGCCGTGGCTCTCCCTGCCCAAACGGCCAAGGCCACAGCCACGTTTTTACATCCAAACATTTTCTCTCGTCATGACTTTTCCAAGTATTACTCTGTGATAATGGTAAACTCTTTACCTCCAGAGTAATCAAAATCATGGCTACTTCTATGGGAGCCCACCAATTTTTCTTGGCTCCATATAATATCTCTACCAATGGGACTGCGTTATAAGAAAATGAAAACCTTAATCTCCATTTTATAAAAAATGTCATACTCTGATCCAATTCACTGGAATCAGTTCTTACCCAGCGCTCATATGGACTACCATATTAGTTATCATCAGATCTTGAAAACGTCCCCATTCCATGTCCTGTATGGGCGGACCAGAATACCTGCTCTATTAGATAAAAATGTCTTCTACTCTAGAGCTGAGGAACTTGAGAAAGCCATGAGAAGATTGGCTCAGCGCATCATCCAGCTCTAATATGAGGCTATGACCAATTTAGCTAAAAGGTGACTAAAGAAGAGCAGGTTGCCAATGAGCTCTGAACCCCTACCTGCATTCCAAGTGTATAACATGGTATTATACTACCTTAACTGCATCACTTCTAGAAGCGGCAAGCCTGGATCAAATTAGGAGGGTCCTTTCACCATCATCTACAAGTGAGGAAATAAAACTCTATAAATTCCGTGACTACAGGGATTACTATCAATTGGGTACATGGCCGCTTCTTATAGCCATATTCTCCCCCAACATTCTTGAAGGGGGTGATGTTGGACATTTGCTCTCCCAGTTCAAGAAAAGGTGTTCTGGGTCAAAATATGCTGAAAGGGAAAAATGTTGAAATTTACAATTTTAAGATGGGGATAAGAGCTTTTTATATATAAAAAGAATTATAGTACTGGCCAAAAGACCCTATTGATTCTTTATAAAACCCCTTTTTATTGGCTAACATTTTATTAGTACTACATGGGCAATTATCACAAGATCAAGAAGTTATATTACTCTCACCATGTGGCAGACTCTGGGGAATCCATTGGATGGTTTTTCCCCAGCCATGACCAATGCCATTCAAGCACTTAAGCAGGGACCACCCCCTTTTATAGGCTTTTTGGTATCCCAACGTTGCAATAATTATACTAATGGGGATCGGCTAAATTTAATAAATTGTTACCCATGGGTACCTCACACTCAAAAATAACTCCCCATCCATTATTTGCCAAAGTGAAGCGAGTTTTCCAAGCTTTGATAGGCTGAATTTACATATTTCTTTATTTGGACCATACTAAGGTTTTACAAACTTACCATTGAATTCCCTTTGACCCTCAATACAGTTTAAATACTGAACGGTCAGATTAAGAAAAGGTTCGTTTTTCCCTTCCTTCATTATCACTAATAAAAAATAAAACCCAGTTTTGTTTTAGTGTAATTTATCCTTAATCTAAACAGCAGTCGTTGAATCCAGCGGTATCTTAAGCACTACCATGCAACACTAATGATGGATTCCCACATTGTTTAAAAGGGGTCAATAAATTTTTCCAGCCTGATGGCAGCGGCGGTGACCCATACAAATACAAAATTTTTGGGTAAAATATTATGATGGAGTTAGGATTTTATAATGACTCTTTTCATAAATTAAAAATCAAGCCAATGATTATCCATACTCCCTCCTTTTGAATTGATTTACTACTTGATCTTTAATGGCTAGTTGACAGGTTTATGATAAGGTCTGAGAAACTTATCATGAATGCAAATAACTATTTTGTTAATCAAGCTTTGAATAAGTATGCTTTGGCAGCACTCGTTCAAATACAACGTAAAGAATTTTCCATAATGCAGCCAACTTATGTGCCCTACCAATTATAGGCATTACAGTAAGCAACTTTATCATGAACTGCATAGCTCATCACTGTGAACTAATGAATGTCATCCCTCTCTTTTTTTAAGTTAATACTAGTCAGGGCAGCTCAAAAAGCCACAGTCTGGATCTTAATTAGAGATCTAAACAGCTGGTCAAAATATTTAGATGGCTGAAATCCTTATTTGTTGGTAATGGTGAAATTAATCAAAGGCATTATACAGGTTGTCAACCGTCCAACAACTGGAAAGATGACTATCCTGTACCGCAGTTGTAGATAATATTGTAAGCAAAACAGTTAAATCCACATATATGGACCATTGAGACAGATAATTGCTGGCATTCATTTGAAGAGCTTTTACTAAGGTATAATTGGCACATTTCACATGGGAAATTCATATGACCACATTATCTAGATTAAGGATTATTTAAGTTTTTATTTGATTTATTTATTGGTTCATATATATAATTCAGCTTATAAAATAGCTTTGTTACCATAGTTTAATTAAGTTATCTATCTGGAAATAATAACTGATCAAATGGTTAATAATAATTTACATATGATCAATATATAATGATAATTACATTTACATACTTTTCTCTCTCATTGCAATCACTTTTGCAACTTATTCAACTCAAGTCTGATTCTAGTTTGATAATCTCACAGAGTATATTAGTCTGCACCCATGTCAGGGAGCAGTTGGGCAAGTAAGGTAAGAGGAGCAGGTGGTAGGCCCATGGCCTCAAACATTTGAAAATGTCCCGGAGAAACTGGCAGAATAGAAAAAAATAAAAAACTGGCAGTCACTATTTCCCCAGAAATCCTCACTTGGCAAGTGCGATGCAACTAGTACATCAACACGCCTCACTCCCAACCACTCTCATCGGTGGAATATGGAGTCTGTGTGTTTCTGGACATCCAACAAACAGCTTTATGGGAAAAATTTTGTGGGGATGTGCACACTTTCTTTATAACTGCAGTGTATGTCGCAACTCACTTCATGTCATGCAGTTGGCTGGACCTCAGTTTTGAAAATAAGGAGGCAGCAGATGAAGCTGCTGCAGTGCACATAGTTATTGACCTCCCTGAAGGGCAATGGGTTGTCAAAACCAAATGCACCAGATGGACAAAATATAACCAAATTTTCCTCATGTTTGACTTTTTGCCTACTACGGTAAAATGTGCCATTTTAAAGCAGCACCTGAAAGATGGTCTCACTGTATATGGCGAGATACAATCTTTTGGTATGAAACACTTTATGCTGATGCCACACCTGTGCACCAGCAAAGCCATCACAGTTCTGACCCCAACTGAGGAGATCGTGAAGGACCTAACCCAGATCCCAAACTCCACATATATCAATATTGAAGGGCATACCACCCACCCTTTCTGGGTAACTGTGGACAGCGCACCCCCCATCTGCACCCACTGTGACATGTTCGGTCATAAGGCACATGCATGCCCCACCAAGGATGGCATCACATTCCAAGAGCACCCCTCAGTGGCCATGGCTAGCAGAGAGGCGCACTATGAACCAACCACAAGCACCAAAGAGGCTTTCCCATGGGGAGCATAAGGCTGCTACCTACTGGTGAAACCTATCTCCCCACAAGAGCGGAAGAAGGCCAAGCAGGCCCACAAGGCCGCGGCCAAGGAAGTGTCCAAAGTCACCACCGCTATCCCACACTCCCAATTCTAGGAGGACATTGAAAACTTTGCGGCAGAAGCAACTCAGAAATCCATCAACCAATCAGATTGGGAAGCCCAGGCCGATTGGACCACCCAATCTGAGGATCTGATGAGTGACTCAATCTCACCTGATCTTTACAACCAAGCTCCAGTTGAAACTGATTTGGGGTCCAACCTACCTGAAAAATCTTTTTTGACCCAAACATTGGTGCAACAAACTCATATGCACTGCAAAAAATTTGTTTGACGTCAGGGAAACAAAAAGTGAAGGCAAAAGCCAACGCGAACCTTTCTGCTAAAATCAACAAAACTACAAATAGTGTTGCTGCAAACACCTGCACTGCTGTGAGTGCCCAAGGGGATCTAGAGGAGGCTAGTGGGCCTGGGTGCCCACCCCCTTGCACCTAAGGTGCGATTGGGGAACCTTCACTTTAGGGACGTTGAATATCGCCAGACTCAAGGCCTCACCATCCCGGGCTAGGAAACTGAGTTTTTTAAAAATTTATTTGTGGATATTCTGGCCATCCAGGAATCCCACTGTCTGCAAGGCTCTGAGGATGCTTGGAAAACCATGCTCCTCCTATCCCTATCCTTTTAATCAGAGCACTGTGAGGTGCTAGTTTGGAAAAACAATTTTTTCAAATTTTTATTGTCAGAATCATTCCTCAATGGCTGAGTCCTAATTGCCACTTTCTTGTGATCTGACGTGGTGCATGCTATCATCAACATCTATGCCCCAACCTATGCATGAGAGCATCATGAATTTCTCTCATTGGTCAAATACCTCTCACTACCACCAGACCCTTTCATAGTTTACAACATGAACTGTTGGCTAAACACATCCATGGACCGTTGGCCTTCCTCCTCCCACGCCCCAGGGTCACATAGAACTTCGCGTTCTAGAGGCCACCCTTGGGTTAATAGATGCGCTGCCGCAGCAAGCCCCGCTGCACAAAAATATGATGTGCCCCCACTTCCACAATGGCCAATTATGGTCCATGACCCGCATCAACTTTATCCTCTTGAAGGCGAAATTCCAACCTCACATTTCCCACTTCCAAACAACAAAATTGTTTTCTCTGACCACCAGCTGGTCTTGATAACCTACCACCTACCTGTCACAGTGGCTAAGGCCCCACATTGGTGCAAACTCCGCCCTCCCAAACTTGTGTCACCAGGTTTTTCCACTTGGGTGTAATCAGCAACTTTGGCAAAAGAGTTTGTTACACTGTTTTGTGCGGACCCCATCTCCACATGGTTGGCCTTCAAAAAGGATACCATCTGCCACTCTCGCCACCTCTCCTCCTGACGCTCATGAGCCACATCAGCTGTCATTTCACGCGCTCTGGAAGAGTTGGCACACCTGGAGTCCAACATCCCAGCCACAGTCTACAGCCCTGCATGGGGCCAGAAGTGGGTGGAAGCAGACGCCCACCTCAACGCACTCAAAAGGCAACGCAAACATTGGGGTTATGTTCAGTACAGAGCCAAATGCATTACAGAGGGTGACAAGTGCACTGCATATTTTTGTAAAAAAATTTTGCACCATGCCAGAGCGTGGCCTGCACACAGGTATGAAGATCGAATGATTCTGTTGCGGATACACCAGCTGAAGTGGCAATCAAAATACAAAAGTATTACTCCAAGTTATACCAATCTGATCCAACTAAAACGCCAAAGTGGCGGAATTTTCTTGACTAAACCCTATCTGCACCATTTTCTGATACCCGGAAATAATGAATTTGATTACTCCAAATGAACTATGGACAGCCATCCGCGGTGCACCAAATTGGAAATGCCCTGGCCCAGATGGAATTCCATATGAATTCTATAAAAAGTACTTCAAATATATATCCCCACTGCTGCTTGCCTCACTTAACCAGAGCCTTCTGGAAATGCGCCTCCTACAGGAGGACAAGAGGCCTTCACCGTCACACTCTTCAAGAAAGGGGACAAGCTAGACTTAGCCAACTGGCGCCCCATTTCTTTAACTACCACGGATACAAATTTTTTTAACTAAAATCATGGCTAACCATTTAGGGATTGTAGCATCTGCCACCATCTGCCCAGAGCAATTCGGTTTCATACCCAGAAGATCAATTTGGGACAACGTGCACACTGTGACCAAGGCTTGTCAATCCACGGCCTCAGGTGCACTTGTATTTTTAGACCAACAGAAGGCCTATGATAGAGTAAACTGGGAATATCTCAGGGCCTGCCTCCATCAATTCCACTTGCCCCCTCGCTTCATCAACTGGGTAATGCTGCTCACGGAATCTGCAACAATGCCAGTGCGTGGCCCTGGCTTCCTAATGGAAGTAAGCCGCCCTCAAAGGGGCTTGCGACAAGGGGACCCCCTTAACTCACTCTTATACAACTTCAGCCTTGACCCACTACTTTGAAACGTGAATGCTCAACTCACTGAGGTCCATGTACCAGGCCAAGCCCCAGTCAAGATGATGGCGTTTGCAGATGACTGTGTGGTTGGGGTGTCTAATAATAAAGATGCACGTGCGCTTGAAGCTCTCATCCAGGAGTATTCCCGGGTAAGTAATGCTGCACTGAACGCTTCCAAAACCAAAATCATCCTCCTTGGTCGGTATCAAACCTGCTGGGCCCCAGCAACCAGTGACCAGCCCGGCCCATCTGCTCATACACGTGCTCGCCCTCTCTGCTCACCCCACACCGCCCCACTAGTGCTCCTCTTCGTGCCACGCCCTACCATAGGGCCTGTCCGCCATCTGAGCGTGTGGATGGAGGCAGGCGGGTACACATCAGCAGTAATGGAAAGTTGTATTCTAGACAACGTGACCAAGTGCACTGCCTCACTCAGAGCCCACCCTACTTCCCTTACTAGCAGGGTTGTTTTAGCCAACTCTATGCTCCTCTCCAAAGTCTGGTTTGGAGCCCATGTCATCCCCTTCTCCCCAGGATTTTTCAAATCCTTGTATGCCCTTCTGCAAGGATGGCGTTGGTCAGGCTGCCCCCACCAGTATGGCTAGAGGTCATCTTTGGCCCTCATCATGGTGGCATGGGCCTGCTTGACTTTAAAGCCCATACTGCCAAGATCCTGGGCACCTGGATTGCGGCCATCACCGCCCCTACGCTCCCCTCTCAACACTGGTCCTGCGCAGCCAGCTCCAACTTCTCCCGCGCCTTGGACCTTAACAATCCATCGAACCCTCACTTCTTGATGAAATACCTGGCTTCACGACCATCGGCCACAGGTCCTCACAGGACTAAAACCCACTACAAACGAATCTTCCTCTCCATGCAGAGCGCTGAGTGGAGAATTCAATTAGCGGACACACAGCCCAGAGAGGCCGCCCCTCTCCTCAGTTCACACAAGAGGTACAGGGGCTACCCATCCAAGATGGCGTGATCCCCACATGGCCCCATGTCCTATCCAGGGTGGACTGCCTGGACATGATGGACATCCCTTACTCCATTGAGACTCAGAAGACTATTTGGAAATATGCACACCATCCTCTGTTGCAGCCTCAAATCCGTTCCTATGTGTGGCGCTGCCTGAGGCAGGTGTACCATACGGCTAAGCACTCTAATGCTTTACACTCATCTTGCGTCGTGTGTGGCCAGTATGGAACGCTGTTCCACCGCATGGAGAAGTGTCCTACCTCTAAAGTGATATGGCGCGAAGTTCAACGTCTGCTGGGCCAGGATCAAATGCATCCCTTCAGTTTGTCAAGAGATATGTTTGCTTTATCAATGGCCTCCCCCTTCCACCCTCCCTCCATGCTCCGGTGGTTGCAATCGCCATGTGGACTATCCACACGATTGTCTTGGATGCCATCGCAGGCTCCACCCCCACCCTCCCAGAAGCTGTCCACAGATTCCAGTCCCATTTGGTGGACCACTTTCAGGCGTGGATGTTTAGATACCTCCCACCGCGTCACCAACAGCTGGTCTCCTCCTGGTTCCCAGTTTGGTTCATCAAATCAGACCCTTTCCTCCACACATGTTCAATTGTGGCTATGGCCCCTTCACACGTTCCCTCCCTCTCCCCATAGTGGCGTTCCCGCTGGCAACATGAGATAGCATCGCTTTTTCTGGGATGCCTTCCCTGTTACTAAGTTTTGTTTCTTTTAGGTCAAATTTGGAATTGTCCGTCCCATAGTCAGCCTTCCTCGCAATAAATTAAATTAAATAATTACATTTACATTTACAATTTAGTCAGGAATTGTTGCCACATCATAGCTATAAGTAAACTGGCTCAGATAGAGCAATACTTCATGGGAAACTGTCAATTTTAGTTGCTGACGTGATGGCTGATTCTATAAGGCTTTCCACTAAGGGCAAGAAGCCAGGTGGTGCCTACTGCTTTTTTCAGATAGGAAAGGCCAATTTAAATTTGTAAAAATTCCTATACTTGCACCCACCCTAAATCCTCCTCCTGCCAAGCACTTGGTATGTTGTACAAATATTAAACTCCTGTGTTGAGAAATCCCTTGACTCTACCATAATCTAAGAAGTACTCCAGGTAAGTCCAACAATACCACTTTCATTTCCATAAAAATTTGGAAATTTCAAAAATTTCAAAAGGCGTTATGACGCTTAAGATTTGAAATTTTGATCTTTGCTAGGTATTAAAGAAATTTATGAGCCTGATTTTATCCTCACTTTTATTATTTCCCTATTTCCCATCCTGATAAATCTAGAAATTTGCTTTCAATATAGAACTGGACCCCAAAGATGAAGCATATCTCATTTTGGAAGATTTTTAAAAGGTTTTTATTTAACTGAGGTAGGTCAACCAGAAAATAAACATTACCAATGCTTGAACAAGCTAAAACTTAAAATAAAAAAATAAAGTCAAAACGAGACAGATAGATCCACTTGAACTGACGTGAATTTAAACAAAACACACCAACGAAGTCTGAAGCAGAAACTGCTTATCCATGGTGGTGTGTGAAGGGGGATTGGGAGGCTCTTCTTCTTCATCTTTTGTGGATATGTAGTGGCACAAAACTGATAGCAATGATATGGATGCATCATGGAAATGAGGGTCAAGATAACAAATGGGTGCTTGCAACTCAATGTGTGCAATGAGGAGGGTGGAAATATAGTCTGCAAGTGCTTTTTCCGCCTCAAGGTGTACTTTAGGTAGGGTGGCAATGGTTGCAAGAATGTTGCAGGTAATGCAGGTCTTTGGGTTGAACTCTGTGACTGCCACAACTTTTTGAACTGCTGAATTTACCACCTGATAGTATTGGAGATGGTCTTTTTTCTGTTTTAAAAGCACTTTACTAGGTAGGATAGGAGGTGGCAGGCCCATATCCAGTACTGCAACTGATTTTGCAATAGCTTTATGGGTTAGACGACATTTGGGGGAGGCAACTGCCTCTTCAGCTAGTTGGTGGTCACATTTTAGTGGGTAGCATCAGGGTGAGGCGCATAATGGCGCTTTGGAAATTAGGATGCATAATCAGTATATAGGTACATTTTGAATGGAGGGGCCCAGCCCATTCAGATTCAGGGATAAGCTCACCCAATTCATTGACTTCTACCAAATAATCCAATGGATTTTAATTAAAATTAATTAATTTGTTTGCATATGGGCTATCTGTTGCGTTTGGCTGGGAGGAGGGGTTAGAACTTCCTTTAGTCCATTATGGCTCCTGATTGGTGGATTCAGGAGAAGAAAATCGTTGAGGTAATTTTTGGTTTGTTGATTCAGTGGTTGCTGTGGCTACCAATTGTGGGGAGGGGGAAGGATAATTACCCATTTAAAAAATGTTATTGGATCAGCTATGGGGTCATCATCCATAGAGTTGGATGTGGATGCCATGGCTTATGAGATGGAGGGGCAGCGCCATTTCAAATGGTCCAGTTTAGAAACAGAAAGGGCAAATGGTGCGCCCTCTATCCACTTGAGCCCAAAAAGGATGGTTTGGTGCAGAGGGGATAATGGTGTGAGGGGATTGTGAGGGCTATTTCCGTTGATGCTGGATGAATAGTCATGAAGGCGCAGGGGCCTGTGAGGTGAATGGCTCCTCAGGGAACTACAAATTGTACTAAAGAACTGGAACCATATTCCAATAATCCAAAGATGATTTCTTTAACTAAAATTTTGGGTGGTAAGTGGGTAGGGAAACATGCAAACTGAATCACAAGAGTGGTATCAGCAGGCAACTTGGTATGTTTAGTTGGGAGGGGGGTGCCCTGGAACATCAGGGGGATGGTAGCTGCTACTGCACATCAGCTTCACTTGAGAAGCCAAGATCAAAATACCCCTTGAAGGGGTGGAAGTTGATGAAGCCTGCAGGCTGCATACCAGCCTGGTCTAATTTAATAATTTTTATCTAAATAGAGGAACAACTTGCCATATTCAACCTGAAAGCCAAATTGCATGTTGCTCCATGGGAGCACAAGGGGGCAGCGTGGCACCGCTTGGGTTCAGGCAAGATGTAAGGCTAAGTTCTTAGGCAGGACATAGCATGCTGAAGAATTTGGAGGGCTAGCTGATCCACCCTGAGCACATTTTGGCAATGGCCAAAAAACATTAGAAGGTGGCGCACCACTTCCCCACATGGGGGCAGCAGGCGTCAAATGCATTGACATAGGAAACTTGAATATGGCGACAATGAGTAGAGCTGTTTTTAATAAATTTCAGACTACAATTTGACCAAATGTGAGAGAACCAAGAGAGAGCTGTCAAGATTTTAAAAGGGTTCAATATAGCTATATTGAAGGCAGCCAATCATAGCGTGCTTCATCACCTCCAACAAACTCAGTTCTTGTGCCACTCACAAATTAACCTTCTCCCTACCTCATTACAAATGACTGTTCAAAAATCGCCCCTCTCCTTACCAGCCTGAACCCTGGAAAACTGCAGCAAGAGAAGATACTGACCCAAGAGCCGCAGAACCCAAGATTATGCCACAAACTGTAAAATATCCTTTTCCCTATATTAAGGCCAGTGCCCTTACTTGTGTTACTAATGGCCTATTTTGTTTTCTTCTTTTAATTTTTTAGTTGAGAGTTATTTCTTCATTTCTTTAAAGTTTTTTGCCATTTTTTGAAGAGCATTTGGTGCATCATAAAGAAATAATGGCCAACATGCTCCCACTGAAATAGTTGAGCCCTAAATGAACATAAAGATTTGGACCCATATGGACTGCAGTTGCCTGGTTCCTGATGTAGTTATTAGAACCTGACAGTTTGGAACCAGAGCAAACTTAAGGTTCCCGCTCAAAACATAATAGGACAGTCATACTTGGAAAATTTTCAGTGCAGCATGGACCTGTCCTCGTTTCCCTCCCTGTTCTTTCTCATCCTTTCCCTATCATGTGAGCTTGTCAGTTTGTTGGCATCAGAAATTTGCCCTCTAGGCTTCATGATAGAATGTTTTGGGGAAAACTCGCCAATAAGAGGAAAAGTTGGACATTTGCAAGTCCTTGATAATAATGAGATTAATATAAATTTAAATGACAATTTGGTCGGCCAAAAGACCTTAACTGATTCTAGATGGAACCCTGCAAATCAGGGTAACACAATTTTGAATATTCTATGGGCACCTAAACCAATATTCACCAGTCAGATTATTCTGACCAAAAAGTGGACCATGGGGCGTCCATTGGATGGTACACCCCAGCCATGACAGGTTTGTACAAGCACCTACGCGGGGACAACCCCTTTTATAGGGGAGGCAGAGGTCCCACAAGGTGAAAGAATTTTAGCCAATGGGATTGGCTTAAATATATTAAATTGATACCCCATGGGTACGTCTTAGCTAAGCTTAATTCCCCATCCATCATTACACCTAAGAGATGCGATTTTTCTGAGCTTAATAAGCTAAAATCACATTTTCCCTAATTTGAAGTTCCCGAGCAATCTGAATGTCAAGCCTTATCACTTTAAATACTATTACTAATTTATTATATAGGAAACTCTTTTTACCTCTGTGTGGTACATAATAAAAACCTTAAACCAAAAACTACTTGAATATTTATCTATTTTCTTTATTTCAATATATTTGGTAAGAAAATCCCCTCACTTCTATTATTGTATTAGAGGCTAACAGCACCAGCGAGCCTTTTCTCAGTCCAAAATCCAACAGTTGGCACATCTTATTGTACAGTTCCTATGGCAACTGTCTATGAGCCGCTGCTCACTGTATGTCATTTCAAGTTAAGAGAACTTGCCGTTTGTTTTAGGTATTTCACCTAATAATGGGTCCTCTGATTGCTAATCCAGACATGACGTCCCTTTCCAGCCCAAATTGTCCACGGCATGCTCAGATTCCCTTAATCCAATCCTCGTTTTCAGGATAAGGTAATCTATTCTTGTCATAAGGTAGGTGGATCTTCTAATTAATCCCCAATGTCATAATATTATGCAACGCTATACCTCATTAATTATGAACTTACCCTGTGCACAACCTTATTGGAAGGTTGACAAAAAAGGAAAGAGTAATGTAAGGCTTTCCATCAAGGGTGATAATCTAGATTTTGCCTACTACCCTTTTCAGATAGGAAAGGCCAATTTATTTTGGAAAACTTTCTATAATTGCGCCCACCCCAATCCTCCTCCTGCCTAGCACTTGGTGGATGATAGGATTAAGCTTCTGTGCAGAAGGATCAACTCAACAAATACGTTATATTACCCCAAGCAAGTCCAACAAAACTGATATCCATTTCCCCAAAAATTTGGAAATTTAAAAATTTCCAAAGTCATTATGATGCCTATTTTACAAAATTTAATTTTGTAAAGATTAATGATATTTCCAAACCTGATTTTACCCTCCCTTCTATATTTCCATGATGTCCCGACCCAATAACTTTAATAATTTGCTGTCAATTGAGAGCAAGTCCTCCACAGGTGGAGCACATCTTGATTTAGGTCTTATTAAAATTTTTATAGATAGATAAATTGGATAGTCAATCTGGGCGTGGACCATCACCTTTCCCAACTTCATTTCTTACATCACCTCATGAATTAACCCTCTCACTATCTCAGTTCCCATGACAGTTTGCAAGTTGGCTCTCTCCTCCCCAGCGCAGCCCTGGAAACCTGCAGCATGAGAAGAATACTAACCCAAGAGCCACAGAACCTAAGACTGTGCCGCAAACCATAATACCCGCTTTCCCTATATGAAGTTCAGTGCCCTTACTTGTGAGAATACTGGCCTATTTAGTTTTATTTCTCTTACGTTTTAAAAAATAATTTTTTTCTTTTGACTTTAAAGTTTTTGCCATTTTTTGAAGAGCATTTGGTGCTGCATGGAGAAAATCACAGCCAACATGCTCCTGATGAAATGGTTGAGCCCTAGACGGACACAAGGATGTTGACCCACATAGACAGAAGTTGTCTAGTTCTCCTTGGTGGATGTTTGGAATCCACCAGTTTGTAACCAAAGCAAAAGCTTGCTCCCCACTACTAAGAGATTTAAATGGCAGTTTAGATAAACTAACTCTTGTTAAATCAGCTGGAGTTTTTCATGAAAAGAAACCAATATCTCTTTTCATCAGTTAGGCGTGCCAATACCATTTAATTGCAACAATTACCCTATTACAGGTCCTCCTTACTATCGCCTATATATTCCTAAGATTCACATAAGGAATACACCTTAGACTGAGAAAACATTAGTTATTATAGCTTATAATTGCATATTTTTGTTTGTCTGCTTCTATATGAAGTGAACTCATCTGTATAAGTTTAAATCACTAGAAGTGAGGTTGAAACAATAGTACCCCTATCAATTGCCAGAGTGAATCCAAAATTTGCTCAATATTTAAGATTTGACTAGGCTAGCTGTCTACATGTAACAAGCAAGCTATTTTATCTCAGAACCACAATTTAAGTGAATCTGTGCATCAGTAAATACTCAGTGGCCTTTACATTCTATTATTCCATTGGTCTCAAGATTATAAAGAGGGGTAAGATCACTGCGGCTTCCCATTACTTGTTCAGATTTTGAAAAAACTAAATACATGAAATTAGTGTCATTGTCCTTGAGGATAACTTGCGGACAACCATGTTGCTGTACTGCTTGTTCCATTTATATAGTTTGTAGTCAATATTGATCCAAGATCCTTGAGGGTTCAAGCCTCAATCCACTAAGTAAGATGATTGATGGCTACTATGATGTATTTAAAGTTGAGAACGCTAGTCAAAAAGGGGATAAACCATTAATAAACACTTTGTCACAAGCCCATTTAGGCTTGATCTACTGATAAGTAGTTGTGGGCTTATAGGGATGATGGGATATGATATTTGTGATATTTTCTAACGCATCTTATTTGTTAAATCTTAAGGAATACTAATAACAGCCTTGTTATATTAGCTATAAGTTCTTAAGAAAACCTCCTTTACCATTGCGCGATGAGCTTGCATGATTATTTCTTTATGGTCTGATGGTGGGTTTCATGGTCTTTGGCTGTTCCCCACAATTTTATACAATCATTGTCTTAAAGTTCTCTATCTTTCATTGATAAGTTCAATATGCAACAATTATCAGAATTTTTGTTGGCATAATTCCTCTCTTTCATTAATCAGATAGTCAATATGTAATGGGGCCATTGCAACTACAACAGGAAGCCATAGGTATCCATCAACATTATGATGGGTGTGTCCTGAGCGCTTAATTATCTTGTAGTCTTAGGCATGTAACTTAAGGACCATTATGCTAACTAACCTTTAGGTTACTTGGAAATTATATAACCATCACAAAGGCATATTGGTGATATTCTTGAATTAATTATAATGTATATAGACTCAAAATTGTTTACATATATTTGAAGTCTAAGCATTTTTCACTCAGTTACCATGTAATTGCATTCATGCTTTATACAAGACATGACAGCAGAAGGCTACAAATGCTCTTCTCTGCCATCCCCTATCTGAGATAAGACAGCTCCTATATCTTTGTGAGATCCGTCAGACTTTACTATAAAAGTCTGGCTAAAGTTGGGATATCTCAGGATTGGCTTTATTTTGAGATTTCTGCAGCCAAATAAAAGATCTTTTTCATTATTGTGACCATTGGAAGGTGATCCCTCAAAGTAGGTGTAGTAAAAGGCTCAGCAAGTTGTGCAAATCCTGGTATTCTTTTCCAAGAGCACCTGACCATTCCAAAGAAGTACTCGTGTATCTCATTTACTTTCAGGTTCCCTCAAGTGATTGATGGCATTGTGTTTTTGAGGCTGTGGCCATATTCCTCAAGTTTTAAAAATATGTCCCAGATATTTCATTATTTGAATTAAAAAACTTGCACTCAATATGCTTGATTTTTAGTTAAGCACATTATAACCTTGCAAAGACCACCTCCATGTGAGCTAAATGTTGAGTGAACGTTTTAAGAACATATAATATATCATCAAGGTAATCCAAAAAGCAACTATTCTTCAAATCTCCATGATAGTGTCCATCAATCATTGGAAAGTGGCCAGCGCATTGGCCAAATTTTTGGGTATTTGAATCATATGAAATACTCTTTGAGAGGTAATAAAAACAAACTTTTCCAGGCCTTCAGGTGGCAAATTGATTTTACAGTACTTGCTGATGAAATTGAGGCGTAAATACTTTGATTCTCTTATTGAACCAGGGCATCATCTATCTAAGGTAAATGAATTGTAATCCTTTTTAGTTATATTATAAAAGTGTCGCTAATCAGTAATAACTCTATTAGGGCTATCCTTTTCCTTAACTATGAGTACTGGACTGGACCATGAGCTGTGTGAAGGAGTGACCGTCATTTGACGCATAATTTTCTCCATTCTTTCTGCACTTCCTTATTACTGGCCTTGCTTTTCCATATTGGCTTCAATTAAATGGATCTTACATTCCCAGTATAAATGTGGTGCTGGATCCCCACAGCACATCCAAGGTCATAATTGTCCATTGCAAATACTTGAGTACATATTTGTAGAAAAAGTCGTCACTTGATCTTTATGTTCCTCAGTTAAGACGTCCAGTTGTTCATATAAAATGACCACAAAAGTTGGTAAGGGCGGTTTGGGTAAGTTAAACTCTGCCAGATTTGCAGACACGTAAACCTCCTAAATCCGTTCCTGCGTAGTTAGGTGCACAAACGCGATCCTTTGTCCCTTACTGACACAAACCTTGGAGGCAGTTAAGGTATAAAGTAGCATGCATATCTCCATGTGACCAGACGATATTATCCATGGAGCAGCAAAAGGGTCTGCCCTTTCCCAATTCCAAAGGGAATAAATTTACCCAACAATCCTTCAGGTGGCTCCAGTTTTAATCCAGTTGACACTACAAGCTGTTCTCTAAGACATAAAATCAGCCCTCAAAGGCTTATATAAATCCTTTATCTATAAGGGATGGTGGCAGGTAGAAGAAATTACTGTGGCCCATTTGTTGGAAAAAGATAGGGACTACATCATCGTTATAAACCACATTAATAAAGTTATTTCTATGAGTATTAGTAGTTTTATTATTCCTTGAGTAACGAAGGGGTAATATTTGAATTAGTATTTTAAAGTGTTCTCCTCATACTTTAAAACTAGCGCCATAAAACTAAAAAAGTTATTAATAACAAGAAATTGGTAGTTATCATTGGGAAGCATTATAGCAAGGGCACTAATCTGCAAAGAGTCAAATCTCATTGATTGCACGCTATATGTCCCTTCACACATCGTACCCATTGGGACAGTGTCAGGTGGCAGGGGGAAATCTATGCAGCGCAAGAATCTGAGGGCAGGTCTTATATCTTTGTGGCATTGGACGAGACTTTGTCCATTAAAATAATTTAAGTACTTAAATAAAGATAAGATAAATAATGAATTCCGCTGACTAGTACATTATTTAGAGTAAATTGGTACAATTTATAGTACTGTTGAAAACAAAAGAGAAATTAGGCTTACTGAGAATATGCAAAAATTAATTCTTGATTCCAAGGTAACTTAACCATCTTGTTTCACCTGTAAAGTCAGCAGATCTTATTTTCCTAGTAATATATTATAGCGACAACTGACCAAAATATTGGAATCATTTGGGTTAAACTTTGGTAGAGAATTTGGATTGAGTTGTGTAAGGAGATTCCTTGGAAGATGCGGTGGAAAGAGAAGGTTTTTGATGTACATGTTTTTCTTTGATCAAGGCAGCAGATTAAGGAGATCTCAAAATAAAACCTTTTGTTGGATGAATTAGCATTTAAATTTAAATTTAAATTTATTGCGGGGAAGGCTGACCATGGGATGGACACTTCCAAATATGACTCAGACGAAACAAAACTTAGTACCAGGTGAGGCACCACAGAGAAGCGATGCTATCTCTTGTTGCCAGCGGGAACGCCACTTATGGGAAGGGGAGAGGGAACGTGTGTAGGGGGCGTAGCCACTATTGAGCACGTGTGGAGGAAGGGGTCTGATTTGATGAACCAGACTGGGAACCAGGAGGAGACCAGCTGCCAGCGACGTGGTGGGAGATATCCAAACATCCACGCTTGAAAGTGATCCACCAAATGAGACCGGAATCTGTGGACAGCTTCAGGGAGGGTTGGGATGGATCCGGCGATGGCATCCAAGACAATCGTGTGGATAGTCCACATGGCGATTGCAACCACCAGAGCACGAAGGGAGGGTGGGAGGGGGAGGCCATTGACGAAGCAAACATATCTCTTGACAGACTGAAGGGATGTGTTTGATCCTGGCCTAGCAGACGTTGGACTTCGCGCCATATTACTTTAGAGGTGGGGCACTTCTCCAGGCGGTGAAACAGCGTTCCATACTGGCCACACACGACACAGGATGAGTGTAAAGCATTAGAGCGCTCAGCTGTACGATACACCCGCCTCAGGCAGCGCCACACATGGGAGCGGACTTGAGGCTGCAACAGAGGATGGTGTGCGTATTTCCAGATAGTCTTTTGGGTCTCAGTGGAATAAGGGATGTCCATCATGTCCAGGTAGTCCACCCTGGATAGGACTTGGGGTCGAATGGGGATCACGCCATCATGGATGGGTAGCCCCTGTACCTCTTGTGTGAACTGAGGAGAGGAGCGGCCTCTTCGGGTTGTATGTCCACTAATATGAATTCTCCACTCTGCGCTTCGCATGGAGAGTAGGATTCGTTTGTAATGGGTTTTGGTCCCGTGAGGACCTATGGCTGATGTGTGTGATGCGAGGTATTTCATCAGGGAGTGGGGGTTTGATGGATTGTTGAGGCCCAAGGCTCAGGAGAAGTTGGAGCGGGCCGCGCGGGACCAGTGTTGGGATGGGAGTGTAGGAGCAGTGACGGCCGCAATCCAGGTGCCTAGGATCTTGGCGGCATGGGCTTTGAAGTCAAGTAGGCCCATGTCACCATGATGATGAGGGCCAAACATGACCTCTAGCCGTACTGGTGGAGGGCGGCCTGACCAAAGCCAACCTTGTAGCAAAGCATACAGGGATTTGAAGAAGCTTGGGGAGAAGGGGATGGCGTGGGCTCCAAACCAGACTTTGGATAGGAGCATAGAGTTTGCAAGAACAACCCTGCCAGTGAGGGTAGTAGGGTGGGCTCTGAGAGAGGCGATTCGCTTTTACGTTGTCCAGTATATGGCACTCCATTACTGCTGACGCATATCCTCCTGCCTCCAACCACGCGCCCAGATGGCGTACCGGTCCTAGGTAGGTCGCGGCACAAAGGGGAGCACCAGTGGAGCGGTGTGTTTTGAGTTAGTAAGGCGTGGACTTGGGCGAGCAGCTGGGCTGGGTTGGGAACTACTTGCTGGGGCCCAGCAGTTCTGAAACCGACCAAGGAGGATGATTTCAGTTTTGGAGGCGTTTAGTGCCACGTTGCTTACCCGGGAATATTCCTGGATGAGGGCTTCAAGCGCGCGTGCATCTTTATTATTAGACACACCCACCACACAATCATCTGCAAATGCCATCATCTTGACTGGGGTTTGGCCTGGCACATGGACCCCAGTGAGTTGGGCATTCACATTTCGCAGTAGTGGGTCAAGGCTGAAGTTGTATAAGAGTGGGCTCAGGGGTCCCCTTGTCGCAGGCCCCTTTGAGGATGGACTACTTCCGTTAGGAAACCTGGGCCGCGCACAGCCATTGTTGCAGATTCCGTGAGCAGCATCACCCTGTTAATGAAGTGGGGAGGTAGGCGGAATTGTTGGAGGCAGGCCCTAAGGTATTCCCAGTTTACTCTATCATAGGCCTTTTGTTGGTCCAAGAATACAAGTGCCCCAGAGGCTGTGGACTGACACACATTAGCCACAGAGTGCACGTTATCCCAAATCGACCTTCTTAGGATGAAACCAGATGTTTTGGAGAAATGGTGGCAGATGCTACAGTCCCTAAACGGTTAGCCATGATTTTTGTTAAAATTTTGGTGTCTGTGTTTGTTAGAGAAATGGGGCGCCAGTTGGCTAAGTCTAGCCTATCCCCTTTCTTGAAGAGTGTGACTGTAAAGGCCTCATGTCCTCCTGGTAGGAGGCGCGTTTCCAACAGGCTTTGGTTGAGTGAGGCTAGCAGCAATGGGGATATATATTTAAAATATTTTTTGTAGAACTCATATGGAATGCCATCTGGGCCTGGGCATTCTTGGTTTGGTGCACCGCGAATGGTAGTCCATAATTCGTTTGGAGTAATTAAATTCATTATTTCCGGGTATTGGAAAATGGTGCGGATATGAGCTCTGTCGAGAAATTCTGCCATTTTGGCTGGCTGAATTGGTTCAGCTCGGTATAACTCAGAGTAATATCTTTGCATTTCGATTGCCACTTTGGCCAGTGTGTCCGCAATAGAATTATCCAATCTTTGCACCTGTGTGCAGGCCATGCTCTGGCGTGGTGCAAAATTTTTGAAGAAGTATGCGGTGCACTTGTCACTTTAGTGATGCATGTGGCCCTGTATTGGACACAAACCCGATGTTTGTGTTGCCTTTCAAGTGCGTTGAGGTGGGCAGCTGCCTCCGCCCACTTCTGGCCCCATGCAGGGCTATATCCTGAGGCTGGAATGTTGGACTCCAAGTGGGCCAATTCTGCCAGTGCATGCAATATAACTGCTGATGTGGCTCGTGAGCGTCTGGATGAGAGATGGCAATAGTGACGGATGGTGTCTTCTTTGAAAGTTGCCCATATGGAAATGGGGTCCACGCGAAACGGTGCAACAAACAATTTTGCCAAAGTTGCCTCTTCCACCCACGTGGAAAATCCTGGTGACGCA
The DNA here is from genome assembly GCA_022478985.1 of Massospora cicadina. Classification (NCBI taxonomy): domain Eukaryota; kingdom Fungi; phylum Entomophthoromycota; class Entomophthoromycetes; order Entomophthorales; family Entomophthoraceae; genus Massospora; species Massospora cicadina. The sequence goes on along the minus strand of JAKSZP010002018.1, from coordinate 5,166 downwards.
AGCTCTGGGGGGCAGATTTTGCACCAATGTGGGGCCTTTTCAACTGTGATGGGTAAGTGGTATGTTAACAAGACCAGTCGGTGGTCAGAGAATTCCATTTTCATTTGTTTTGAAGTGAGAGATTTGGGGTTGGAATTTCGCCGGCGCTAGAATAAGGTCAAATCGGGTCATGGACCTTAATTGGCCATTGTGGATGTGGGGACGCATCATGTTTTCGAGCAGTGGGGCATGTCATGGCAGCGCATCCATTAACCCAAGGGTGGCTTTTAGAACGCGTAGTTCTACATGACCCTGTGGGGCGTGGGGTGAGGGCGGCCACCAGTCCATTGGTGAGGTTAGCCAACAGTTCATGTCGCCAATTAGGAAAGAATTAGGGGGTAGCGGGAGGGATTTGACCGATGAGAAAAATTCCTGACGTTTTTGCGCACCGTTTGGGGCATAAATGTTGACGATTGTGTGTGCAACATCGGCCCATGAGAAGGTGACAACGAGCACTCAGTCATTTAGGAATGTTTCTGAAGATTTAAATTTGAAAAAATTGTTTTTCTGAATTAGCTTTCCACAGTGCTTCAACCAAAAGGATAGGGATGGTAGGAGCATTGTTTTCCAAGCTTCCTCAGAACCTCGTGGACAGTGGGTTTCCTGGATGGCCAGGATATCCACGGGTAAATTATTTTGTAAAAAACTCAGTTTCCTAGCCCAGGATGGGGAGGCCTTGAGTCCGGCAATATTCAGCATCCCTAGAGTGAAGGTTTCCCCCTTTGCACCTTAGGTGCGAGGGGGTGGGCCCCCTGGCTCACCAGCCTCTTCCAGGTCCCCTCAGGCTTTCACAGCAGCGCGGGTATTAGCAGCAATGCTATCAGGGTTTTTGTTATTTTTGCGGAAAAAGTTGCATTGGCTTTGGCCTTCACTTTTTGTTTTCCCGACGTCGGACAAATTTTTTGCGGTGCGGATAAGTTGTGGTGCACCGTTGAGTGGAACAAAAAATTTTTTTTTTCGGTTGGGATAGGTCCCAAGTCAGTTTTGACTGGGGCTTGGGTGCAGCGATTGGGTGAGATTGAATCTCCCATCGGATCTTCAGATTGAGTGGCCCATTTGGCTTGGGCCTCCCAATCTGATTGGGTGATGGATTCCTGAGTTGCTTCCACCATGAAGGTCTCCATGTCCTCCTGGCGTTGTGAGTGTGGGATGGTGGTGGTGACCTTGGCCGCTTCTTTGGCCACAGTCCTATGGGCCTGCTTGGCCTTCTTCCGCTCCTGCGGGAAGATGGGCTTTACCAATAGGTAGCAGCCTTGTGCTCCCCACAGGAAAGCCTCTTTGGTGCTTGCGGTTGGTTTGTAGTGCGCCTCTCCGCTGGACATGGCCGCTGAGGGGTGCTCTTGGAATGTAACGCCCTCTTTGATGGGGCATGCATGTGCCTCATGGCCGAACGCGTCACAGTGGGTGCAAATGGGGGGCGCGCTGTCCACGGTTACCTGGAATGGGTGGGTGGTGTGCCCTGCGATGTCAATAAAGGTGGAGTGCGGGATCTGGGTTAGGTCCTTCGTGATCTCCTCAGTTGGGGTCAGAACTGTGATGGCTTTGATGGTGCACAGGTGTGGCATCAGCATGAAATGTTGCATTTCGAAAGATTGTATTTCGCTGTATATGGCGAGACCATCTTTCAGGTGTTGCTCCAAAATGTCACGTTTTACCGTAGTAGGCAAAAAGTCAAACGTGAGGAAAATTTGGTTCGATTTTATCCATCTGGTGCATTTAGTTTTGACGACCTGTTGCCCTTCAGGGAGGTCGACCACTATGCGCACCGCTGCAGCCTCATCTGCTGCTATTTTGCTTTCAAAACCTAGGTCCAGCCAACCGCGTGACATGAAGTGAGGTGCAACGTACACCGCGGGTGGGAAAATTTTGTGTACATCTTCACAAAATTTTTCCTATAGGGCCGTTTTTTGGATGTCCAGATACACACAGACTCCGAATTCCACCAACAAAAGTGGCTGGGAATGTGGCGTGTTGATGTACTGGTTGCATCATGCTTGCCACGCAAGTATCTCCGGGGAAATTGTGACCGCCAGTTTTTTTAGATTTTTTTCTATTCTGCCAGATTCTCCAGGGCATTTTTGAATGTTAGAGGCCACGGGCCTTCCGCCTGCTCCTCTTGCCTTGCTTGCCCAACTGCTCCCAAACATGGGCGCAGACTAATCACCTCTATGAGATTATTAAACTAGATTTAGTCTTGAATTGAATGGGTTGCAAAAGTGTTTGCAACGAGAAAGAAAAGTTTTTGGATGAATTAGCATATTCAGAAGATTTAGGATTATGTAAATGTATTATAAATAAAAAATGATTGTTATTTTAATTCAAAGTAACCTCAAGTAATAACTCCAAAGTTAAATTCTGAATCACTAATATATTATCACACCTTAATTTAGGACTTATGGGGCCATTTTGGAATCACAAAAATCAAGTACCAAATATTTGTGTCTGCTGATATTCTCCCTGGGAAAAGGTTTCCACCTTGCATAGTGAGAATCCAATAGCTAGCTTTACCATATAGTTGATGGTTAGATACATTAGGAGCTATTATAAATCATTTTGCAAAATGACTGGAAATCACATTCACAGGGGGGCCGCTTTCAATATTAGTTTGAACTTAAACTTTGTTTACATTTAATGACATAAAACAATCAGAAAGTAGTGTTAATCTTCCATTTTATTGCATAATATAAGGTTTATCAACTTGATTAATTATAGTCTTAATCTGCTTTATTACATCATGGAAGTGAGTTTTCAAGGTTTTGATTGGCAATGCAACAGTAACTCCTTTTAGAGGATGTAAAGGTACAGACTCCTTGGTATCTTTGAATTAGTTATGTTCAGCATACTTGGTTGAATAAGGGTTTGAGTCACCTTATTTTTTCTCTCATTCCATGGATGCACACTGACTTCTAGTGAGGGCCATTACTATAGGACTTTTTTTATCAAAATATAAATATGTCGCTGACTCACATCTTTCTCAGGACTCTGGGGCAAGATTGGATGATAATCTGCATTAAAGCGTCCCCCTCCTACTGAAAAGGTTCTTTTCTTTGGCTTTCATCTTCTTGAAAGGTCATAAAAGTACCCAGAGCATTGTTTATGACAGAATGCTGCATAATGTCCTTTAGATTCACAAATCAAACAAGTTTTTTGGTTATGTTGTGACAACTTCCAAAAATCCTCCTGGGGAAGAAAAAGTCTTCCATAGCCCTTTTATTATTTTCATCATTACATTGGCAGATATTAGGATATCAATCATGATGTAAAGAGAATTGAACAAAAGACTCCCATGATAGAATTTATACCTAAACCTAAGAAATTAGTTAAAGAAATCCCATCATTTAATGATACATAAAATGATAGTTTTTAGATTTTCTACACTTGACATCACTTTCAAGAAAATTTTAGAAAAAACAGTTATTTTCCACCACCTCCTAGAAGTATCAGAATCCCAATTTATGTCCTCAGTTCCACCAACTGCTGCCCCAGTGTGGGGCAGCAGTGATCCACCTACCAGTATTTTCCGCCCTGCATGTAACGCATACTGATGGGCTCTAATATCCTGCCAAACTCTTCTGGCCAATTTTTCCCTCTATGAGACTTAGCACTTCACCATGCGTGCATCCCCCCAACTCACCCCCATCCTCTCACCCCTTCTAGATCCACTATTCAATTTGGCCTCCATGTTGACTATGACATTTATTTCCATATGCCAATAAAGGAAAAAATGAAATTACACCTGCTACCTTTGCGCCAGCTAGATTTATCAATTTCCACCCTTTAAGGGATATTTTGACGTACGCTTCCAAATGGAGGAGGACGCTGCAGCAGCGGTGTTACCTCATCTAATTTAAAAAATTACCCTCATCCATACTATCCAAACTCATCTCCCCGATGACTCCACACCGGTGGTGAAATTTGCTAACATCCCTTTGCATCTCCCACTACAAATTTTGTATAAAGAATTGATGTCAGGGCTTTTGGCTTATGGCACTCAGCACAACCTAGTCTTCACCGTTCCCTCTGGTGAAGAGCGCCTTGCTGCCCCTTGAGCCACTTGCACCATCATCCCAAATCAATTTACCGTTGCAACAAATCTCCTGCATACATACATTGCTTCACCACCGGAGCATTTCTTTTGGGCTTGTGCCAATACTTTCCAACATATTTGTCCCATCTGTTTTGAGCTTGACCACTCTAAAAAGTTCTGCTTCCTGCTGCTTCTCCTGTTACTATTTCTGAATCCTTTTCAGTGGCATCCGAATGGGGAGTTTTGTTGCCCCATTCCACCCAATAATCTCGATTACTGGGCCAACACATGAAAACATCCCCCATCAAAGCCTCAAACCACACTCACCACCTTATGTTCAGCTTAACCAATTAGATTTGGTCTTGTACCACTATTTGCACACAAGCATCCATCAATTCGCCTACTGCCACCCACCCAACTTCAGCCTCCACTATTCTTGTGTTCCAACATTCTTAGGACCTATTGGATGAGGTTGATTAATTAGGTAAAAATTGTCACAAATTAAAAATCTGGTGAGAATCTTGGCCCAGATGATTATTATTGGGCCAAATTTTATAATTCTTTTTGAAGAAACCCTCTCACCTAGATGCTATGCTCCTAAATCCAATGCCATCCCCTACCAAAGTGACCACCAGCTTGCCTTAGCAGCAGTGGCCTCGCCCCATTGCTTCCACCTCCGCAAAGCAGTGGCACAATTAGTTGATTAATTTCATGGAGCACTGAGCACAATTGACTTCTCCCTGATTCCCCAAAGCAGCACAAGAGGAAATCAACAAATTAGCAACTGATGTCAACAACGCTGTCATGCATGTTGCTAAACTAACAGCATTCAACCCATCTTCTAAAATCACCTGGAAAGATATAGCCAGTTTAGCCCAACCCCTGGATGCCTGCCTTCAAGCTGAATATCATGTTGCAGAGTAAATAGAGGCTGTCTTCCTGGCTGACCTTGAGGTAAGTAACGAATTCTTACAAACCTCCAACCCCACCACGCTAATGTCCCAACGCCCTTGCTCTCAGATTTAGACCTCTACTACATGGTTGTAATTCTATTATGAACAATAAACTGGAAGAAGAGCTGCCTGACCCTTCCTCTTCCT
>JAKSZP010002017.1:0-40520 GCA_022478985.1 Massospora cicadina | reverse complement strand
CTGGGGTCCAAATAAAAGGTGCGTTCTTACCAGTGAGGGGATGTTGGGATAAGCAAGCTCAGTGATGGCTTGCAAAAATTTCTTCAAAATGATAACAGATCCAAAAAAAGCTATGCAGTTGCGTCTGCATCACAGGAGTAGGCAAGAGTAAATGATATCCAGTTTTACAATGCAATAGAATGCCCATTCTTCATTACTAAATTATAAAAGGCTACATTTTGTCCTTGCAAGTTTCATATTTAAAAGTCTTTTTTTAGTACTAGATGGTCACATTTAAAAGTCTTTGCAACTAAAAAAGCCTTTTTGAGGGCTGCAACCACGGCCAAAAAAATTGCCATGCTGTTCAGCGTTATGAGAATAAATTAGAATGTCATCCACTTATACAATTTCGTAGTAAAACCTAAGATCCCCCAGAGCATCATCAATGATGTGCAGTAAAAGTGCTGGATCATTTTAAACCAAAAGGGCATACACTTGAACAGGTTAATCTTTATACCAAGTCCAGATGGAAGTCAACCAGTTCTTCCATTCTTTACCTGCACTTGGTGGAACGTTTAAATTAGTCAAGTTTAAAGAATACCTTGAATTTGGAAATGTCTTGGATAAGTTAGCTTCTTAAAGAGGTAATATGGATTGGGACATTGACTTTATTCAGGTTCCCCTTAACTTACAAAGGGTCTTAGAGTGCCATCAGAAGTCCGTGCAAAAGCTACTTGAGATGACATGAGAGAGGCTTGTAGTCATTCACCCCTTCTTTACCATGGCGTCAATACAGGTTTAAAGAGCTTGTCTTCCTCAATTATGTAGAGATAAAGTAAAAAATTGATCTTGAGGTCAGACATTGGCTGGAAACTCAGATATAATCTGAGTGACTTGGCGGCTGGTTAGCACATTCTAGATCAGAAGCTGACTTGAAAGGTGAAGAACATGAGGAAAATAGATAGGGGAGTCACAACATCAGTGGAAGAGTATTACATTGTTGCTGCCACAGTATTGTCTGTTGCTGATATTGGAAGATAGTCCACTCTAAGTGTTTTAGAGGTGAAAGCTAGCATGTTCCGCTCTAAGTCAAAGCTTACTGACTGGCGTTGCCACCATCATACCCCTAAGGTCAATGGGACAATATTCTGGTAAGGCCACAGAGTCTGCCATGAATTTATAGCCATGGGCAATAAAGCGCAGTAGTCTGTGCAAGTTAAGTGTGAGCATGGGAATACAAGATGCCTCCATGAAAACTGAACTTGGGGTAACTTTAAGATCTAACGCCTGCACAACTTTCATATTGATGTGATTCCCAGTAACACCAATTTTATTTAAGAGCATTCCCTATAACCTTGAAATGTCCAATTTTTATATGATTTTGGAATAAGAAATAAGCGCGGTCAAATCTAATCAGCTTTTTTAGGGAACAAAGTTTTGGATCTAATTTCTTAGCTTTAGAATGCTTCCACACCTAGGTGTATCTTTTTATGAACTGGGTGGGCATAGCGGCTGCCTGAGCACATGACAAAGGAACGGATTCTGAGTCTTCATAGTCTGATATGGACTAAACTTGATACAGACCTTTATACAGTGGTCATACCTAAGTGATCTTCAACCTAGTGTATAAGAGAGATCTTATAGGGGGTGATTGCTGGGTCCGCTATGTCTATATGTATTGCAACCATTTTAAATGGTTCATTTGAGACATCTCTGCAAGGTATTGAGTTAACAATGCAAGGAGGTACTATATGAAGAAAATGGACAATTCAAGGCTATGGTTAGGGGTATAGTGTGCATTAGAGTGGTAAAAGGATTTCTATTTGAAAGCAACTGATCTCATGATTCTGTTTTCCATCTCACAACTTATATAAGGTAGGGGTATTTTTTAGAACTTGAACAAGCCAAGATAAACTGGGCTGAATTTCTAATTGGCTTAGTACCCATGACAACACATCTAGGCTACTAGGTGACGTTTTACATTCATTAGTCAAATCAGGTAGGAAAATGAAGGGTTTCAGGTTCCTAGAAATAGCGGGAGAGAAGGTGGAAAGTTCACAGTATGGTTTATATTGGTGCAGATAGCAAGTTTTACAGGTTATTCTGCCCTTACCTCTCCTTCAAATGAAATCAGATGGGGTTTTTTCTTAGGCATGCTTTTTATTAGCACAATAATCATTTTTTATCTGGTACTAGCGGAGTTACTCGTGCTTCGCTACATTGTCTATAGAATTTCAGGTGATTCGAATTGATTAATTTAGATTTTATATATAGTTAAGCAATAACTACTCGGCTAAATCTAATTGCTCAATCGAAGCAACCAAAAAGACCAACCAGCTAAAACTAACTGAACTTATCAAATCAATCAATAACTAATCACCTCCAAAGCTAAACTGTATCCTATCGATTCGAGCAAAAACCATCAACCACTCGGCCAAATAAAATAAACTTATCAAATCAATCAGATTCTAAATTTTCTTTAGCTTTTATATTGGTAGATAGCTATCAATAAGTTCAGAAACCATTAAACCTATTAAAAATTCCAACCTCCAACCACTTAGCTAAAAACAATTAAGTCTGCCAAATTAATTAAACCATCAATCTCTTATCTGAAACTATTGAGCCTATCGAATCAACCAAAAAATAAACCACCACTCAGCAAAAAACAATTATTGAACTTACAAAACAGCCAAAAACTACCAACTAAATATCAAAGCCTATGAAACTAATGAATTAAATGAATATGAAAATGCACAACCAAATTGCTATATAATTACTATTAGAAATATACGTTCTAGATCTTATATAGAACTGATGTTTAAATTTATATGATTATATTAAACAATTACATATTAGCATTCCGTTCCCAAACTTTATAGAATACTTGTGCCAAGTTTGGTGATTTTTGGTTATTTGCTCGAGATAATGCATCTATATAAACAAATTAACATACTGATTATTTTGTAAATAAAATTCAAGATTAATTCTTGTTGATACCCAGTTTAACACAGATTTGTTTGTGGGCTTAAAGTTCATCTGATAATCTCATAATTTTTATATTTGTAGATGGTTATTGATAAAATTAAGGAATCAAATTATACTGAATCAATATAAATTTACCAACCATTCAGCCATACCCAATTAAACCTATCGAATTAACTAAACCACTAAACCACTTAGCTAAAACCATTAGATTAAAAATCAACCAATCACCAACCGCTTCGTAAGCCAAAACTAAATGTATCGAAACAACTAAAATCACAACTACTTACCAAAACCAATCAACTTTATTAAATCAACCAATCACTAACTTTATTTAAACCGTTAAGCTTATTAATCAACCCAAAATCACCAACCACCCGCTAAAACCATTTAAACTACCGAATCAACCGAATATCAAACTTCTCGGCCAAAACAATATACCGATTTCCATTAAAAACATATAAATTTTCACTTGAAACATATAAAACTTTTTTTGAACATGAAAATTAAAAATCGGGCTTCAAGGTGCACACGGACCCCCTCCCGTCCACCTATAGCCAAATTTTTAGAGCTCTACATGCTCTAGTTTTGGCTGGGCATCGTGCACACACACATACACATTTGCTTTTATATATATATTACGCCAAGATTCAAACAACTGACCTTTTATAGAGTTGAAGTTTAGAGCCAAAAGCTGAGCCAATTATGCTAGATTTTTAAAAAAAAACTCCATACTTTATTAAATAAATTTAAGGGAAAGTAAGAGGGGAGGGCAGAATACAGGTGATTCAGCCAAGGGTAAAAAAAACTGGGGATTTGGGCTGCTAGAGTTCTAGCACCTCTGACTATTGCTGATTGGCAATTGCCATTGCTAGCCATGGTTCTAGCAGTGGTGGCCTTACAGGCCATACTATTCTCAGACAATTAGTAGCTTCATCTCGTGCGATAAGTAATCCAGTGGGGAAAGCCAAATGTGTGGCCTTATAACACCCGGGGATTATGCATGAGAATTTTGAGATCCAGCAGAGCTGATCAGAGATAATCTGAATGGTCTTCAATACCAAACCTCTGTGATGGGGGCGTTCATTGCTCATAACCTTGGTGACAAGTGCACAGTGAATTACCTATACACAATAATGGTAAATGAAGGCTCATAGTTGGATTGGAGCTGTTCTCAGGGTTTTTGTAAAGAACAGGTCCTGCAATGGATGTATACCTGGAGGCAAATGATCACCTGATAGGATGTATTGCATCATGGACCAGTATTTTTTGAACATGGCACATTCATAATAGCGATATACTATGTCTGCTTCCAGTTCAGTATATATAGGGCATTCTTTGTGCTGGTAATCTGGCCCACTGTGCTTGCCCAATTTGAATGCCCAATTAAGGATCTGCCATGTTATCAACTGCTTTTTGGCTGTAACCAAGTGGGAGTTCAGGCCCAAAATCAACTCCTTCATCAGGTAGTTGGTGTTGTGGCCTTCAGTAGTCTAGTCATTAAGGATTTGTGGGTGGGTGGGTGGATTGCACCCCAGTTTCAGGAGCAGATCCCCATATTCTATCAGCATCAATTTGTACCTAATTCTGATTGACTTGGTTGCATATTTGTCAGCAATTCAGTTATGTTCCTCCCAGCTTATTGCAGTAATCATTGCAGAATTATGTGCTTTAATATCCCTTTGAATTTGGTCAGCCTCTTGGTCCAATTTTCGAATGACCACCCACCCTGGTGCATGGCCCAATTGCAGAGTCACCAGTAGTATGGGGCTCCTTTTCGTGAGGTTCTCTTTGGGTGGTTCACCATCCATCTGTGTAATGATCAGGTGGAGACTGGCTCTTGGAGGCCTTGAGCCCTTGCCTAGTTCACACCCCATGCCAGAGTTGGGCAGTGCATTTGCATCTGTGTTAGCTTCAGAAACAACTTTCCCCATATGTGCCAGGCATGAGATTCAAAGTCCAGTAGGCCCATGTCTCCTTTGTTCTTTGGTTTTGATAGGGCTTCCAGTGGTATTGGTGCCACCTTCACCTTGAACCACAGGAAAGTCTGGAGCATTGACCTGATTTTCTTCTCTAGGTTTGGGCTCATCAGGAGCATGTGAGCAACATACTATAGCTTTGAGAAGATAAAGATAAAGATGTTTATCACCTGCACTTTCTCCTCGAGGCATAGTATAGCACTTTTCCAGCATGACATTTGGAACAATAAGCTTGTCAATACTTCTTGTTCAGTCTCCAGTACAGCTGGTCTCTTGTCATTGAAGAGTATCCCAAGGTATCAGACTGTCTGGGAGCTTATAATCAGCGTTGTATCAGTTGGTGGGCTGAAGTTCAGGTTGCCAACCCTCATCACTGAGGTTTTTGCCAAATTTATTTTTGCATTCGAAGCAAGCTGGTAAAGGTTTGATAGATCCTCAGTGCCCTGGAGGTCAGTCAAAGAGCTTATTCCTACAACCGTATCATCCACAAATGCTAGCACCTTCAGTGGCATTTGGTTAGGGTGGACTAAACCCTGAAGTTTTGTGTCCGCTGCCACCAGTAGAATGTTAGCTGCGAAGTTGAAGAGTATCAGTGACATGGGGTCTTCTTGGTGGAGACCTTGCCCAACAGAGATTTCGTTAGTTGTGCCATCTGTAACCATAACCTTCATTACCAGACCTGAGTATAGCATCATTATCCATGCCCAAAATGTGTCAGGGATACTGACTGCCTTTAGTGCCTTGTGTAGGAATGACCACGCTACTTGGTCATATGCCTTTTCCATGTTGAGGAACATAAGGTATCCTTGTTCAATGCCCCTCATATCCTGGAGTATGCTCTGGACTGAATCTATGCTGTCCCATATACTATGGCCTTTAATGAAACTGTGTTGGGCCCTACGAAGCATGCATGGTGCTGTTGCCATCAGCTGATTAGATAGTATGCGCATGAGCAGTTTATAATCAGTGTTTGATAGTGCAATCAGGTGCCAGTTCTGAAGTTGGCATCTGAGGCCTTTTTTGTACAGAGGTACAATTCAGGTCTCATGTCCTCCCAGAACTTGTTTGCCATAGGTCAAACAGTGGTTAAAGAGGGCTTTGAGCTCCGGCATGATGTGATCTCAGAATATGCTGTATATTTCTGCACACATATTTTTGGGGCCTGGTGCTTTCATTCTTGGCAACTCCTTTAGCACCCTCTTAACTTCATTGATAGAGGTTTCAGTGGATAGCTTGGTGACATCCTCCAGCATACAGCCACCCAGTGCTGGCTTGGCCAGGTCAATAAGGGTTTTTGTCACCAATTTTCTCATTTCTTGCTGTCATAATAGATCACTGTAAAAAAGCCCAACTTCACGCTTGATCATTTCAGGGTATGTTGATACTTCCCCATCTGCTGTCTCCACTTCCCATACCCTAGCCTTAGTTCAGATTTCCATGAGGTGTTTAAGGCCCTCTTTGGTCATTGTCCCCACTAAGCTCTGATATTGGTAAGTTGCATTGGTCCATCTCTCTGAGACTTGTTTCATCATTATAGCCCAATATTTTTTGCATTGTTCAGTACTCGCTCCACCAGTCCTTGCTGTCCTGGCGGGTGTTCCTCAGGCTTTCTAATTTAGACTTCAGTTGCTTCACGGCGGATGTTTGCTTGTAGGAGGTCACTTTTTCAAACTTCATACTATTGTGTTTCATCTTCATTTTGATCCAGGTCCATCTTTCTAGTGAGTCTAGCTCTGGGCAGTTGTCCAGATGCACTATTAACTGATCCAGTCCCGCATCTACCATTTGGTGCCAATCCCCGTTTCTCAACATGGCTGGTGCCAATTGCCACTCGTGGTTCCTTGAAGGTTTGTCAAGGTCGATCTCCACCCAGATGACCATGTGGTCACTTTCAGCATTTATGCTAACCTTACTGTTGGACGTCATTGGCCTGAGGTCCGATGATATGAGGATGTAGTCTAACCATGATCCTGACAGTGAGATCCAGTGGCATTGTATGTCCACCATGTTAGATTGGCTGGGTCGTCGTCCTCTTTGTCAATCATTAGGCACATCCCTGATTTAACTAGGTAATCGAGCATCTTGTCAGCTTTACTGTTGGGTCATTCTCTCACCAGGTATGTATCCTGACTTGAATTCATCCAGCAGTTCAGGTCGCCTGCCATTATGGTCATCACTTTAGATGGCACTTCCGCTAAGAAATCCCAAAAAATATGGTTTTTGTGGAGCTTTGGTGGGGCATAGACTGCTACCACCCATATGCTCCTGCCAGTTTCTCTGTTTGTAGCTGTCGCTATCAAGGTCCTACTGGCATGAGTTTCTTCCACAAATTCCAGGTCTATTTTCTTTTTCATTGCGACTATTGCCACATGGTCCATCCATAGGGCTTGGTAGCCTATCTGGTGGGACCACGGATGGTTTTTTGCATCGCAGTTTGAGCTTGGCACCATTTCTTTTTGGTTACCAGCTTGTGTTTATGAAATAAAAATTAGGTCAATATTATTATCAGTTTTTAAGTGGTGCATTTTCCTCCTCCTCATTTGTATGCTTGCCATCCCCCAAGCATTTGTAGTTGCTATCCTCATTTCTGGCTGCCTGACCCATGGGTATGAGGTTTAGCATTGTCTGAGTTGTGAATTGAGTCACATACAGAGGTCAGGTTGGTCATTGGTGGTGGTGTCGATGGTTGGCGGGGTGCAATATTTGGTTTTTGGGGTCAGTTGGTTGGGACTGGGATTGTGTTTCTGGGCATCCTGTGCACTTGAAATTCAGTCACCATCCCCATCTCCCTGTCAATGGTTAACAGGGATGGTTTTATTATTGGGTCTGGGTGCCCTTGTTTTCTTTGGGTGGACCGGTGGATTTGCCTTCATCCATTGGCCAGATTCAAACCCCTTCATTTGATTTATTGGCAGAACTCAATTTTTTAGTCAGCAATTGCCTGACCAATTTTGTCAATCTTGACTTTCCTGCAAATTTTTCTCCAGTCACCTCAGGCTCATTCACCAATGACTTCCAATTTGTTTTTTATTCTCTTTTGTCTTGTCAGGCTTTGATTTTAACTTGTTGAAATCCTGTGGCCACCCATGCTTGGAAGACTTCTTTGGGTTCGCCTTCTGCCATCTCTCCTCCTCCTGGACCATCCGTTCCACTTGGGTTGGATGTTTCTCTGCTGGTCCTGGGCTGGTTCCCTCATCCATTGCATAAGATTCAGGGTTCAGATTTATAAACGGTTCATCATCTGCTTTGGGTCATTTTGCCATTTCCCATTCCCACGCCTCTCTGTGTGCCAGGTCTAATTCTTGTTGTTGGCGTTTCATATCCGCTACCTCCATTAAGTTTTGCAGGATCCATTCTCTGGCTTTCAGGTGGAGGAAGGTCTTGGTGCCCACCTTGGTAATTCCCCCAATGGGGTTGTATTTGTACTCCTGATTAGTTTTACCTTTATGATGGTGGCATTGAACCATAGTGTGACCAGTCTGATAGCAGAACTGGCACACTTGTTTGGCATCCTCCTGTTCAACATACACTTCCCTATTAAGGCTGGGCAGGCGGATGAATCTGGGTAGAGCAATATTAATTAGTTTCATCCAGGGGGCCAGTTTGTACAGTGCTTCCACTGTCTGAGGGCGGAGGCACTTTGTGATGTAATCTCCACCGTCTTGGCGGAATTCACATACTTCCCCATAGTATGATAACCTGATCCAGATTGCTTCATGCACCCACTCCCATTTGCAGTCAGTGGGGAGGTTCTGGAAGGTAACCCACCTTGCCGTTTGGTTGGTGTATCTGGTCAGCTCCATTTGCAAATAAATCCCCTTGTACTTGATGCCAATTTTGAGGAGCTTCTTGTGGTCCAACTCACTTGGGATTTCTATATCTATATAGCCCCATTTGGGGACCCAGTGATGATTGAAGTCCCCTCCAGCTAGGACTTTGTCTAGTTCCTGGTAAATTGACAGAATTAAATCCAACCATTCTTCCTCCTCCACTAGTTGTAGGTGGATTTGGATAGCATCTTTAAGATATGATTTCAGTGCCTGGTGATCTGTAAAGCCCTCGCTGATCAATTGATGAAGTATTTGATGTGGCTCCCTGCTCCATTCCAGGTGTTGTCCTCAGTATGCGCTGCTGCTATACTGTATGATTTTGATTTTGCGCTTGATTTGGGTACATCAGCGGGGGTCTTTCCCTTCAGAATCCAACTTACTGATTTGTTGAGGCTGAAACCCTGGCTGAGGAACGCTTCAAATTGGCAACTGTTGATGCCATGGCGGTTGATACTTTTAGCCATTTGCGCTCCAATCTCCAGGCTCTGCCACTCTAGGGCATCCGCTGGTGAGAACCCCAGTTGGTACCATTTGAGAGCGGATTCTGGGCCACACGTTGGGTAGAGGTATTGTTGGAGGACCTCCAGCGTAATTGAGCTACGCTGACATTAGTCCCTTACAGTAACACTGTTCCAGCCCCCATCTGTGAATACCTGTTATGTCCGCTGGAATCCCCGCTTCACACCATTGAAACACTTCTGAGGGGGTGAAGCCTTCAGTGGCATATGGGGCAGCTATCATCAGTTCCGGGAAGGATTGCTTCCAATTCCAGATAGTTTTGATGTGGATCCCCGCTTTGAGCCATTCTTGGCCCAAATCTGGGGTCATGACCCCTTTCATCGCTGTTGCTGCCTGTGGCGAGATCTCGTGCTCCATCCACAGTTGGGCTGATTGGGGGGTGAACCCTGCTGTGTCCCAGTCTGCAGCCTTGGTGAGTGTTGCAGCATCATGCCAGATTTCCACTTTGTAATCAGAAATGGGCAGCCTCTGAGGGTTTTGTGAATCAGCTTGATCACCCCCAGTTCTGCCCATTCATGCACTAGGTCCATACTGGCCCCCACTCAGAACCAGTATTTCATCTCCATCAGTGTGAATCTGTTGGTGGACCAGTTGATGGCCTCTTCCAGCGACCAATCCTGAAAGGGTCCCCATTCCACTGCCTTTTCCTTTGTCCAGCCCGCTTTCATCAGGTCTGATGTGGTGGCAGGTAGAATACAGGTATACAACCAGTGTAAGGCCTCAGTTGCCTTGAACCCAGCTGCAATCCACAGTAGTACCTCCTCTGGGGAGAAGGTAGTGTTATACCATTCCAGCGCCATGTCCACTAGAATGGAGTGTCTGGCCATTCAAGGGCCATAGATGCATTCAGGAAATGTCTAGCATATTCAGCTAAATTTATTGGGTTGAGGCCCGAGCTCCCACAGCTTGGGCATAACATGCCATAATGCCCACCTTGTTGTATTCCATTGCATTTAATAGGTTGATGCCAGCCTCCATCCAGGCTTTTGCATCTGCCGGTTTTAAATCTTCATGGATGGCAGCCTCTATCACCTTGTAGTCCATGGAGATTTTCATCCACTCCAGGACATCTTTGGTTCAAACTCAGGACGCCTTGAATTGTACTGCCATATCAGTCAAGATTTGGGTGTTGAGCCAGCGTTTGGCCGCTCTGGCAGAAAATTTATGGTCACGCCATATGGCTGTGATGGCTGGCTTGATTCCTTTAGAGACCCATTGAGTCGTTGTAGAGTATGGAAACTGGAGGGCCTCCCATTGTTTGACCTCGTGGGCAGGCACACCTCGACATGCTACCATGTCTGACTGGATCAGTGTAAAATTAACTGGGGCCCTGCCTGTTAACTTGACCACCGTTGGGGTTTCTGCCCCTTCCAGTAATACTTTTAGTTTTTTTGCTGATCCCTCTCAGGTGTCCAATCCTCATATTTGGTCCCTGATATAGTCACCCCCACTTTGGTTGATCCTCAATGGATTGGCTTGGTTTGGTGATTAGATATTCAGGATTAGCTGTCAATACATTGTCAAGCTATGGCCCCCTATCAGAATGCCTTCATCAGGGATTGTGCCCAATTGTGTATTAGTCGTTCCACCCAATGAGTTACTCATGCTACCAAAATTGATTTTGATCGGGGACCATTTGCCCCCCCTGACTGGGCTGTTTCAGGATTGGCGTCCAACTTGTTCTTTACCCAAATACCCCGATCTGATTCAGTAAGTTTCTCCATGTCAGAAGAAAGCTTTTTATTGCTTGAATCTGTTGGTTTGAATTGCCAATTTTTGTTATTTATATGATTCAGTTTCAGATCCTACCAATACCTCATCCAAGTTTTTGCATTATTGGCAAGAATTTTCTCACCCTGTGAGGC
This sequence comes from Massospora cicadina, assembly GCA_022478985.1. Classification (NCBI taxonomy): domain Eukaryota; kingdom Fungi; phylum Entomophthoromycota; class Entomophthoromycetes; order Entomophthorales; family Entomophthoraceae; genus Massospora; species Massospora cicadina. The sequence continues at coordinate 29,366 of JAKSZP010002017.1, read as the reverse complement.
CCCAGTCCCCTCTGCTGATTGAGGTTCACTGAGGAATATTCCCAACTCTGCTGTTCTCAGCATCAGGCCTCACTCCTGGAAGGTTGCGCTTGTTGTCTGGGTGTTAGTGGGCATCAATCCTAGGGAGTTGACCCCATCATTTGTGCTATTCGTTAGGGCTCTGTGACCCATCAACACATTTGCTCATTTCATTGTCGTTTGTGTCACCAGTTTGTTACTTGGCATATATATAGTGGAATGCCCAGCCCCATTTCTAGTCATGTCAGGGCTTGGGCCAGCGGAAAGGTTGGCAGATGGTTTGTCCATCTCAGCGACCTTGGTATTATTCTTAATAAAACTCACTATCAGCGCGGGCAAGTTGTTTATTTCTATGTGCTGCGCACAGATGGGCAGCTAGACTTCCCTACACTTGGTTGGTTGGCCTTTGTTCACTAATCTATAAAACTGCAGTGCATTATGGCAGTTTATTGCTCTCTAAATTCTTGTTCAATTCACTTTTTGTTATAAAAAGTGATATTTGTGATAGAGAGGGATGAGCTGATTATGCTAGAGGAGGTATTTTCAAAAATCAATTGGACTTTTGATTAAAAGTTTTGATTTAGATAAACTTGTTAAATACCCAAATGAACACTAACCACTTAACAAAACCATTTAAAATATCAAATTAGCTGAATATCAAACTACTCAGCTGTAACAATATAGCAAATACCATCAAAGTATATATAGGATTTTCACTTGTTACATATAAAACTTTTTATTTTACTATATTTTTTCATGTTTTAATAGTTATTCTGCTATTCAGGGTGGAGACAAATCCAACAAAGCAAAGATCATAAAAATTGGTCCAGCCATTCTTGAGTTATAAATGGTGTAACTAACACAACTTTGTTTTATATATATGGATAATGAAAGATAAAGCTTTTTATAGATGATTTGATAGTAAATAAATAGAACCAAATAACCCAACACATTGGCAAGGTGCTGGTTTATAGTTGACTGGAGAGGAGAGACTTAGACAAACAACAAAGACTCATATTGTGAAAGTGTTATAATTGACTTGTGATAATATGAATCTGTCAAGTGAGTGTCTATAATTCTCCAGTTCCCAGCGAGGTGGTGCACGGCGCGCAGTCCCAATGCCATGGAACTAGTCGTCATTACTAAGGGAGGGATAGCCCTGCAGAGGGTGCTTGATCCAAAGTAACATAGGGTGAGGGTGTTTAGCATGGTCAAGATTAATAGAGATAAAACACACAATAAGACTTAAATACCCCCACAGTGGAGACCATACTTAAGTGGGGATCTAGTCTGAAGTGCAAGGGTGCCTCAGTCTGGAGGGAAACAGGGCAGCCAAGCAGTGCACCAGATACAAGAGTTAAAATTCTTGTCCAAATTATACAGCTAATTTTGCAGTAGACCTTTTCAAAGAGGTCTGTACACAGGTTTGCCCAAGTTAACATGAAAAATGTAAAATTAATGAAGGGTTTTTATTAATGAGGAAGATGACCAACGAGAAAGTTTGGTCTTGAGCAAGCATATCCAAGCTAATTTGGGGAATTATCAATTGGTGAAAATGGTACTAAGCCCTGGCGCACCAATAAGCGCATGCTTCCATCTGACAGGGTAATGTACTTTGAAATTGACCAAACTTGAGTGATCAATTGAAGTTGAGGCCAACCTAAGTTAGAAATTTTATAAATTGAATGGGTTTCAAACCCCACATTCACTGATTAACCAAATAAAATGACGTTATTTAAAAGGTAGCACACCCATTTTAATAGTATTGCTGTTACAAATGGCTGGGCAACTTGCACTTCCTCTGAACCAACCTGGGCATATCTGGCCTGCACCCAGAGTTGTTACATGGTATGCTTTAAGCCAGGAAGGTCCTGAATCTTAACCTGCTTGGACTCTTAGCACCCAGCCTTGTCCTGGCAATTGACCCCTTCAATAAAGTTATGTGAATATGACAGAATGGACCACATTCACTAATAAGTTACAATAGAACTTGATTGAGATTATTGCTGCATAAAGTATTTAAGCCTCATTTCAAATGTCAGTTACTGCTCTAGTGTTACAAAAACTAGATTTGATAAAATCCTGGTACCTACCTTTTCCATTTAAGTTTAACATATGTGAAATTTCATCAGTTTTAATCTCTGAACATGGTTAACCCTTGGGTATAAAAATATTTACATTTGAGGGCGCTTATGTTGGAGCCATCATTATGTGAGACAGTTTAATCTTTGCAACAAATTAAGCTATAATGGTTCCTAAAATCTGTACATAACTGCTTATTTTTGAAAGTTATGCTCTGCAGTTAAAAAATAACTGGTTTAGCTTTGGGACTGCATAGAAGGTTGAGATGGGCAAATGTGGTGGTACATCTGCTACACATCTCTCATCTAGGATGCGCTCTAGCTTAGTGATTTGGGTAAGAGTGAGTGCCATGATACTAACTCCCTTCTAGGTTATGAAGGGGTGCAGGTTCTATCCAGCTTCATAGCTGGGTCCTGGAACCTTACAAAATCTATACCTAGAGCCAGCACCAAAACCATATCTTTATTTTTATATCAATAATTATGACCCCAAAATAAAATATCTCAGGGTGCTTCTTGTGGATAATAGAACCAGCTTTATCCTATTGTTAGTTTAACAGTTAACTTCCATCTATGGGGTAAAACTATTATTCAAAAACTCTATATTATCCTGCCATAGGTGCTACTTTCAGATGATAAGATGGTACCCTAATATCTATACTATGTAAACTAGCAGCCTCTGAAACTATAAATCTAAGAGATTGTTTCAAAGTGCTCTATTAGACTATCAATTCAACTATAGAGCTATTTGAATGACCCCTTTAAAGCTTTTATGACTGTGAACCCTTTTTACCCTCAATTATAAACCCAACCTCAAAGTTGCTAGCCCTGGCACTGTAGGGGCTTTCCTTATAAAAAATTAGCTGATGGGATCATTTAGCTATAATGTATGAAAAACACCATCTAAACTGTTATATTTGAAGATGGTTGACAGACTTATATTAAAAGGCCATAATTACCCAATTACTCTCTATTTGACTTGGTATTATTACATCACAATTGAACTAATGGTAAGATGCAAAAACTAGCTAAAATCTGGTCAGGCTCATGTTGAGTGAACTATATGTGCAGCTCAAAATAGCCCATCACCTCAACTGAACCTTTAATGCTATAAATTATGTGAAAAGTTGATTATTTTTTGAGGTATACCTCTATCCAAAAAGATCTTAAGTGGGGATTTGTTGGGATTCAACCTCCTACCCAGTAGTCAAATTTGATTTGATTTATCTGATACTAACAAAAAATATCCTCAATGACTTAGTATTACAAGGTAAGGTTATATGGTTGATATCCATTAAATCCTTAAGGGTGATAACTTTAAAGAACCTTTTATGGATTAATCCCCACTTTATCAGACTAAGGATAATGAATAATTTTTTACAAAATAGCCTGATATCCTGAAAGGTGGAGGGCCTGAGCGGTGGCTAGGGATTTATTTGTTTTAGTTTTTAACCATCCTCTCACTTGACTTTTATTTTATAAAAATATTACCCGTTAAAGCTTTGCCCCTCTCCACTTTGTTAAGATCAGACTTGAACGGTATATTTTTAAAAGGTCCCTCTTCACCTATATAATTCAATAATTTTTCTATAATGGAGCTACCAGATTATAACATTCAGCTCTCCCCATTTTTGTAATCAACGGGGTATTGATTATAAATCTTTATTAATGCACATCGTGGTTAAAAATAAATAAACAGTTAACAACAGTTTCACAAGTCCAACAAAGTTATGGATTTTTTTAAATCTATTGTAATATTAGACATAATAGATTTTAAGTGGTTATGGATTCAAAAAAGGTTCAATATAAAAAATCTTGATATCTGAACAAATGATTCAAACTAAATTAAAATCTTTAAAGTGTAATGAAAGGCTAAAGTGATGCTAGATAATGAAGCTGAGAAGAGGTTGATCAGATGCTCAATTTAAAGCAGTCTGTTATCAATTTCTTATGTCGTTATTGAAAAATTTATCTATCCAATATGATAAAATTTACAAAAATTGATTTTTTCCCATTATTTTAATCGGTTAGTTTAGTGTAGTGGTCAGATGGCTACCCATTCTAGTTAATTAAAAGTATCACATCATCTTTCAAGATGAGTAACTATAAGATAAGCCCATTAGTGATAATATAACCATTTTATTATATAAATTAAAAGGATGTGATGACAAAGCTAAGATTTATCTCTTTTCTGCAAACTTCTAGCTTTACAAATTACTTTATCTACCCTTTAGTGGATTCCTAGCACTGATAATACTAATAAAAAGTTAGATATGATAATATAGGATCTTGGCTATATTCCTATTCTATTAAGAAGCATACCCATCAGCTCATACACCTATATTAATAAGCTAAAGTAGCGCTACGTTAATCTTAAGGCTTCAAATTAATTAACTTGATATCTGGAACCTGTCATCTTAATATCTTCTCTAATATCGATAATTAATAGATTTTACCTAAGTGAGCAACACCGTTGGAAGCTGCAACCAACTAATAATATTTTATCGGCCCAAAGATCTTTAAAGGTGCTTTAAACGATATCAGATGGGCTAACCTTTTGAATCATTATAGTAACCTCTATATAGATATAAGAAACCATAAGTTCAGATAAACCCTAAGCTTAATAACTTATAGGGAAACCCAAGGTACCTTATAGCTAATACACTTTAAGTTGACGATATGTAAGGATAATTCGAGCGCATAATTATACAAGAGATAGCCAAGTTGTTTAACTTATGAGAAGCCTTCATCTAAAGTGATGTGTAATATCAATTAAAGTAATTATAGGTTAATGTACCATAACTACAAAATTGATTGGGTACGGTACTATAAGTTAAGCACCAAATAGATTAATATAACGCAAGCTGGGGACTTACTATAACTGTCGTTATATACCTTTCTTACTTCAATTTTAACATTTTGCATTTTGATATAAGCATTTTGCATTTCAATTTCAATATCTTATACTTCAATTTCAACATTTTATAATTCAATTTCAATATTATACTTCAATTTCACTATTTTGTGTTTCAATTTCAATATTACACTTCAATTTCAATATTTTACACTTCAACTTCAATATTTTATATTTGAAATTCAATATTTTATAATTCAATTTCAATATTTTTAGTTTTAGTGATTGCATCATATCTAGTTCTAACTACAGACTCATTGATTTCCTCGCATAAGTGTTTTCTTTTTTTTAGCACTAGTGGTGCCCAACCCAAAAGGGGGAGCCGCCACGCATCATCAGTGTCAGTGTTTTCTTTTGGTAGATTATAATGTGATACAAGAAATATAAAAATATTTTTTAAATATAAGAAAATAGTGGGAATTAATATGCTTGCACTATTTCAGCAGGAATAATAAAATAATAACATCACTAAAAATTGTGTTGAGATTAAAATATAAAATGTTGAAGTTGAAGTATAAAATGTTGAAATTGATTTGCAAAATGTTAAAATCAAAATGCAAAATGTTGAAATCGAAGTAAAAAAGGTATATATCGATGATTAAAAAGAGATACTTTACGATGATATAAGGCTAATAAAATTAAATTTGGTACCTATAGTTTAACCCAATAGATTTATGATCAATAGATCAATCCGATAGAAGCAACCTCGGTACCGAATAATTTAATTGATTGGAGGTAGGCGTACCGAGTAATCTGATAGTTTATCCCTTATAATATATTTTAATAAAACTCGGGATGATAAATTAATTTAAAAACCGGAGCGCTTACCTTAACAGTATAAACCTCTATCCCGAAGCTGATAGCTGATCGAATCGATAGATAAGCTCGATGGTTTAATCCCACCCGTTTACCAATTTGAAACCAAAAAAACCCTTGAACCGGTGAAGGCCAACCCTATACCCATCCCGATTTGAGGGATTTTCGCCACACGTGAGGGGTACCCATAAATCCCATCGGTGGATGGTGGTGATAAAGTTTAACCCATAAATATCATTGGTGGATGGTGGTGATAAAGTTTAACCCATAAATATCATTGGTGGATGGTGGTGATAAAGTTTAACCCATGAATATCATTGGTGGATGGTGGTGATGAAGTTTAGCGGTCAGCTCAAAGTCGGAGTTCAAATTTGGATGATCCGATTTTATTAATAAGATAATATAGTGGTTAAGATTTAAATCCCATTTCAAGGGATATACGATGTCCACGAGGTTGAAGTTTTTAATTCAGTGTAGGTACCATCGTAGCTTTAAATTTCATCCCACCCACCCCCAATTGATATAATCGACCCTACAACTAAGTTTAACCGAAAAAAGCTTAATATGGGAAGCTCAACCTTGGGTTTAAAAGTACCGCTAGCTGCCGGTATACAATAAGTAAAATTTAAATCGGCTGGTTTTAACTGATCGAACCGATCCGAACCGAGGCTTATAGGTCGGATCCGCAAACCTCATAGGATCCAGCTATACCAATAACGTTAGCGAGGGGGTTTTTATAAACAGGGTATAGGTTAAAATTGAAGCTTTGGCCATCTAGATCCGGGTTACATGGCCTTTATAGCCGTGAGGCCAAGGTTCGAAGCCAAGCGTCGATTGTAGAAATTAAATTGTGGGTACCGCAATAGGTGGCTAAAAAGGTTGAGCATCTCAACGGGGGTGTAGAAACCTTTAATATTAAAGTTGAAGGGTTAGTGTGAGGCTTAACCTATACCCGATTCGGCTTGGATTTAAATGGTACCTCAAACGTGATGGTTAAGGTTGAAAGGATTGGTAGTAATTTGGTATAGGTGGGAAATCAGTTAGTAAATTTTTTTGTGGAGCGGAGTAACGCTCATCAATCCATAAAGGTCTCGTTTGCAAGCAGGTGATGATTGGGTTGGTGAAATAGAGACCCCTTTATGACCACAATTAAATGGGTAACAATCAATTTTTAATTATTAGCTTTAGGTTATTTACTCAACAAATTCACTTTTGAACCCAAGGTGGGGTTGGCTGTTGATAAGTTTCTAATATGAACTTGGTTCCGAGTTCTTTATGGGGATAGGGTTGGGGTGGCGTACGGGTATGGGGCGGGGGGAGGGAGTTGATGGATACGGAACTCGAGAAGTTGGTGTTGGAGCTCGAACGGTTGGTGGGGAGGTGCGTGCTGGCGCTGAGGCGGTAGGACAGCTGGGTGGGGTCGCGATCGAAATTCTCACGCGAGGAGCGGATTAGGCGCTCCATGCGGGAGAGTGACGCCAGGTCGAGGGCGATGGAGGTGCGGGATGGATCTCTACGCTGGTACTTGCCAAACAGATACCTTTCGTCCATGGCGATGGGTGGCAGGTGGTTTTGGCCCGAAACCGCGGGCTGGGACGGGTTGGGAGGCATGATGAGATCTTCGTAATACTCGCCCCCGCCAAGGATGTCGACCTCGTAGGGGAAGGGCAGGAGATGCTTCAGCGGGAGCGCCGTGCGCCCGCGCTCCTTCCTCGTACGCTCCAGGTTGCCATTCATGATGCGGGCGCGCGCCTCCACCTGCTTGAGGAACTTTTTGGACCGCTTCAGGGAGATGAGCCGGCGCCGCATCAGCTCATCCATCGCCGCCAACGACGACGCCCGATTCGCCGTGACGTCGGTGCGCGGCCCACCCCAGGTCCGCGTATCCCACGTGAGGATGCAGTAAACCGTGCACCACATCTTGAAGATTGGCGCAACGAAGAAGAAGATGGGGAAGGTGATGAAGACCTTGGTGCGGTTCATGAAGCTGGCGCTGATGCTGAGGATAAGATACTTTAGCATCAGGCACGGGAAGAAGGCGCAGATCGTCCACAGCGGCACCACGCCCTTGATCACCCCCACCAAGTACACCATAAACAGCCACGCCAGGGAACCCGAGGCGTAATCGAACAGCTTGAGGGTCAGTAGCATCGGCATATACCGCCACAGCCTCGGGGTGCAGAGCATGTTGGCCTCGTTGATGAGCGCCCCGAGGTACCAGCGGCGCCGCTGCTTGGTTAGCTTCGCCCAGCTGTTGGGCGCCTCCGTCTTGCAGCGCGAGGCCCCGCACAGGCCGATGGTGTAGGCGCAGGTGCTCTCCTCCATCAGCAGGTGGGTCATGTACCGATCCTCCCCCAGATAGTAGCGGTGAAAGTCGAGCGGCTTGCGCGTATCGAAGCTGATAAAGTACTTCGCCGCCACCGCCTGCATTGCGCTCAGCCGCAGCAGCGTCAGCGCCCCCGGTAGGCACGTGACGGAGCCGGCGAGCGCCTCGATGGCGCGGGCAAACATCTGGCCCTCCAAGTACTCGGCATCCTGGAGGTAGTGCAGCAGGTTGGGCCGGTCGCTGGTACGGCACGTGACGTAACCGGTGACGGCATTCATCTTGGGGTGGGTCACCAACGTGGAGACAAAGTTGTAGACGGCGTTGTCGTGGAGGATGACGTCGGAGTCGATGTACATCAGGAAGGTGCTGGTAGCCTGAGCCCTGTACATCTCATCGATGATACGGAACCCCTTCCCCTGGGCCGCCGACTTCCCCTCGTGCGGGAAGCGGCAGATGGTGATTCTTACCCCCTCCACCACCAGTTCGAGGCGGGGTGGGAACAGGAACATGTCCTCCTCCGCCTCCAGCCTCCATTGCTGGTGCACCTCGCGGTTCAGCACCTTCAGCCGCCTCAGTAGATCCCAGTAAAGTATCGACTCGCTCTCGTCGTCGAAGGCGAGCAGCACGTGCAGCTTATCGGAGGGGTAATCGGAGCGGATGGCGGACTCGACCGCGCGGAACAGCGGCGCAGGCTCCTCGTTATAGATGGGCATCAGAATCACCACCATCGGTACCTTCCCGCTCCCGTCGATGATGCCGCCCTTCAGCTTCGCGCCGCCGAACCCGAACCTGATAACAAAGTACAGGCAGGCGACGACGGGCGCGTTAAAGAACACGATGTAGGAGGAGGTACATGCGTAGAAGGAGATTTCCATCAATAACGGCGGTACCTCGGGGACCCAAACGTACGGGACCATGCTCAATATCATGGGCAGAAATATGGTGCGTATGGCCACGAATATCACCACCACCGAGGTGGACACGAACGCCTTAAAGAGGGTACGCGACTCGAAGATCACGAACAGGAACACGTACAGGAACAGGGCAGAGTAGATGAGGTAGTCGGCGAGCGCCAAGGTCAGAAACCCCATCGTGGCGGCCTGCGCCACCGCATCTCCCCTTAAAGCGTTGGCCCCGTGAACCTCGGAACCTTCGATGATCCCGGTACCCTCGATCCCGTATACCGTCATGGTAACGGAGGCCAAGCTGGCCCACCCCACCAAATCCCACTTTCGAACCATGAGTTTACCTCCAATCATACCAAGCTTTATAGTTTTATATATACGGCCTCCATTTCTCAACCTGGCTAAACGGTTGGGTCGGGGGGAACCGCTCGGCTTGACTACCCAATCATCTTATCAAGTTTAAGTTTCGTCCGCCATCCCCCCTACCATCATCGTAACGCACAATCCGGTATGAGGGGTCCTTCAATTAATTCGATAGCGCTCGATTCGCTTTAACCCTTCGGTTTATCACCTACGAATAATCGAAGTTTATAAAGGCTAACTTTACACCTCTCATTACACGTCCGACGTCCGGATCTTTAACTATTCTTTTATAAAATCGTCATAGTTCACAAACCATAACAAAAGGAATCGTCAGACGTAGGAACCCCTTAAAACCCGATCGGTAACTATTACGAACCTCGTAATTGGATTATTTTACCAGATGAGGTAAAACGATCAACTCACCTAAGGTGTACGATCCAAATTCGAATCTCACTTGAACTTTCATACGGGTACCCTTTGGCCTTGGTATCTGTTCAGTTACCCAATTTGAGCATTCACTGGTAAACTTAAACTCTAAATAAGTGAGCTTTCATTCGTCAACGCTAAAGTTAAACCTCATACGTGTACCTTAAACTCAAGTATAAGGGTCACCTTGGGCTACCACTCAATGAATTTAACCTTTTCAGTTGGATGGTAAACTTGACTTGATAAACCCAACCTGTACCTTAGACCCAAGTATAAGGGTCACCTTGGGCTACCACTCAATGAATTTAACCTTTTCAGTTGGATGGTAAACTTGACTTGATAAACCCAACTTGTACCTTAAACTCAAGTATAAGGGTCACCTTGGGCTATCACTCAACAAATTTAACCATTTCGGTTAGATGGTATATTTTACCCGATAAAGCTTAAACGTAACACCATCGGAACAAGTTTAAAACTTTAAAACCTGTGCAGATGATAAAGGTTAGCATCGGATATAAACTTTCAAAGATATTAATAAGTACTTAAACTAATGATCCAACCTACATCTCAAACCCATACGATGGGTACCAGCTGATATTTAAGCCCAACGTCACCAGCAGCAACGTTTGTTCGGGGTGGGTTTAATTTAATACCAATTTTAAAGATCTAGGGTTGTTAAAGGTTGACGATGACGGTTATCTTTTTGGAACTGGTTTAAAAGGTTGACATGTTTTTTAAATTTTGACCATCTCGAAGTTCGAACGGAAGGGTTCAGAAATTGTGGGATGTTTAAAGCTCATACCTCCAAAACTTTTGTTAAAGGGTTTATAGGTTAAAGGTGCAGGTTTCAGTGCTGGATCAGTTTCAAAATATCCTATCAAGCTTAGTGGATACCAGTATCTGACAATTTATAACTTTTACCTTGTGGGAGTACTTAATAAACTTGGACATCCATCTTTAATTTGGCGATCAGCATTAATATAAACTTGTTGGTGGAATCATTATATCGTTTGGTTAAGATTTTACCTATACGGTGGGTAGTATTTGTCAGCAACTTTAATATTTTTATTTAGATGGGTATCTAGCTTCTACCTTACTCTTCTCTTTAAATTATAGCATAGATCAGCCATAAAGTTGTATATCTAAACGACTATTATAATTATATAGAAATAAGTTAATCCATTATTAATAATTTCTACTCGATGGTTATACAAAGTTTATAATAATCAAGGTTATATAGTACGCTGTGATAATTGTAAGTAGAAGTTGGCTGGCTAAAGATATCAATACTCTGATCAAGGATTTTTGATATTGTATTATCTGTTTAAAAGGAGCAAGAAAACAAAAAATATATCTATGTGATTAATTTTCACAAACCGTTTATAATATAAACAAGCTTATAATAAACAAAGTATTTTAAAAACGGTTTAAAATTTTTCAATAGACTATTGTATTGTCATTGGAGATACATAAGTGCGTCAAATTTCAAAGCTCTGGCAAGTCTGGAAGGTAGTCAAAAATCAATCGCAAGATCCCACACGGACAGACACCACAGCGAGGGGAAAAAGCGTTTTAAAAAGAGATGAAATAAGTATCAGTTTGAGAAAAAAAAACTATATAAGGCGTGTTAGAGATCTAGCCTATGGCAATCTTAAACAGCTAAAAGTTTATATGATATATAGTTATCACTTTAATATAATTATCTGCTTATCTAGTACTATGTAAAGTATCTATGGTGATAACCACTATATTAAATTATCTTGTGGATTCAAAGATAGTTTACTAGAGCGCATATATGCTAAACCCTTATTTAAAAAGATATAATTATAAAATCTTAAAGTTACTCTTTATATAACTATAATAAATTTTAAAATTGATATAATATTAGCTTTAACACGTTAGTACTTTTATGGTTTTTAAAACTTGATATTAGCTTTCATATAAAGTAAAAAGTGATGGGTGTATAATGCAGCATATAACCTAAACAGAAGCCTTCCTGAATAGTTTAAATCAAAAATATAACATAAGTTTAAGATAAATATATCGGCTTAAAAATTATAAAAAGTTCCATCCAAAAATTTATTTATCAATTTTATAACAAATAAATTTTTGGTAAATCATATAATTATATGAAGCGGCCTTTAGTTGAAAATTAAATATCCATTTTTATATATAAGTAACTAAAAGTATGTACCATAAAAATATTATATATATGTTTAAAAAACCATTTTGAGGTAGGGTGCCCTTAGGACTAATATCACGCCAACATTTTAGCCACATACCAGATTTAAACCTGTGCACAACTGCGTGGTTGAAAGTTTTTACAGCTAAACTATCCATCTTTGGTAGTACCTATATCAAACCCCTATTGATAAACCTTACTATGTCTATATAAGAAAGCTGTTAAAGCAATTTTTAGCATTAAATTTTATCATGGATAACGCTTATATAGAAACTATTTATAAGGTAGCTAAAGATAAAAATAACAGTTTGCTAAAGATCTACAATCATCGGGAATTTGCCTTATATTATATCATACGCTCTAATAATAAGCATCTTATAGCTGAAAATTATATAAGTTAGAATCATCGATTAGATTTTTTATATCAAGTTAGGTTATAGATATAAGTACCTTCATATGATAAAAATATGTGATTTTATTGATCTTTTGATAACTTTTTAACCTATTAAAGTTTTTCTGATTCTAAAAGTTTCGTTCACTTTTGAAGTGCACTTTGGTCTCTGAGATGGGTTATTGAATTTGAAAAATTCTATTTACTAATGAAAAGCAGTCTAAAACTTGATAAAGTATTACTTGTAAGGTAATTTAGGCTCCAACTCTGATGATTAGCCAAGGAAGCAGCATCAAACTTGAAAACGGGTTTTACTGAAGGGGTTGCGCAATTGAAGCTGCTCGTAGGTTAAGGTTAAAGATCTGAGGGCCGCTGACCTGAGGGAGAACTCGGTTAACCGATCCTAATAAGGTGGACGGGATAATCTCACCCCAAGGTATGACAATAAATCAATTTGTTATCCCTTAATTACGCCAAACCGAATTGCAATTGCCTTAAAAAGGTGACGTTGCGATCCTTAGTAGCAATAACCAACTTTAATTAAGTTTGAATAAGACATCGGATCGCGGCAATTACCTAAAATGGAAGTTATTGACTAACAGGTTAAGGTATGACCCTATCGAGTAACGTTTCAGTAAAATGTAATGAGTAAAAACTGATCTCGATAACTACCACTTTATCGCTTATCAAAAGGTTAGTTTTTTGTCCATCCGCGTTAGAAAACTCAATCGTAATTTAACCCATCACTCATTTGACTTTGAGTTTAGAGATCAATTAATCAGTTCAGTGTTGATAAAACAGGATTGATAAAAAAACTGACAGAAGATTGACAATAGCAGATGATTTAAAATTTGGTAGGTTATAATTAATTCTAACCATTACGATAGGATCGATGGGATAAAGTTATAGCGTAGTAAAATATTTATCTGGATTTGATGAGTTATAGAACTTATCTAAGTGATAATCCTTGGGTTGAAAGGTAAGCTTGAATGAAGGTTAGAATCTAATTTATCCGAATTAAATCATTTTAAGTGCCGTCATATAAGTGTCCTCATAGGGATACCCTTAACGAGATGGATAATCAGGTAGATGGGTTTGATTGAAATTTATAATGGGTATAGGGTTTACCTGAATTAGTTTGAAAGACAGAAATTTAGTTTGATTGTACACCAAATAAACGACTTATAAAACCTGATCAAAACAATCCAAGTCTACCTAGTTTACAAATTTATTGAAACTAATCCTAACACCTATATATTATTGTTACGTTGGTGGTCTGTATCACCAAGTTAACCGATATTTATATCCTAAGTTTACTTATCAAACTTTGGATCGGAAACTAGTTCCATAAAGATTGGTAAAGGTACTGCTAAATTTTAAAGGCTGCCGTGTTTCAACACGGGTTTCACCAACTTGCCTATCTTACCCTGATCACCAATCGCAAGGAAGAGCCCAGCAATTATTCAAAGAGGTCTCGCAAGGATTTAAAACCCTATTCAGATTAAATCACCTAAACCATCTTCACCCATGACTGAATTGTAATCCCAGTTCATTTTAAAAAGTGGAACCTATGCCTACCTCAATGTTTCTATTTAACTACCGATAAAACGTTTCAACAAAACGGTGCAGATGTATGTTAGTATATAATCCCTAAATATATTGCAACATGGTTATTTTACTATTCTGCTTCATCTTTCTGCCCCATTTCTCAATCTCTTAAAGCATTATATGAATATCAATAATTCATAAAGTCTGCATTTACCCAATACTAACCTGCATCTATCCAATGGACACCATGATGTACTGATTGATGGTAGCGTTATGTTAAGTTTATTTGAAAGGTATAGGCATCATAATTTCAACAACCTCAGTTCAGTGCATCTTATGATACTGTGAATTGGTTTATATTATAGATAGTATTAAAAATCTATGACCAAAAAATATTGATGCCAATGTACTAAGTTCATTTACAGTAGAGGAAAGATGTTTACAGTGCATGTACCTTTTAGCTTTGTATTCTCACTAAGATCATAGAGTATTGTTTTAGTAGGTTAAACATCACAGTTCTAAAACAAAAATTCATCTTAACCTCATCAATTACTTTAATATCTAGTGCATAACTAATTAGAGCTGAGCAGCTATTGAAAGGCCTAATACTAAACTGGAGCCTATTGATTCACAAGGACTATCTTAATAATATCAGAATCTGACGGTTGTCAATAATTACATTTTACCCACCATATGATATCAATCCAGTAATAATACTCTAAATACCTTTAGACCTCACCGCTACCCCAGACCACCAAGTTATGCTGTCCGTGTCTCTTGACAGATTGATTCCCATCAATCTGCCATCAGACATTCTGTTAATATTTTCAAAACCAAAGTCTAAGCATCACATTTAATCTGCCATATAAAACTAATTTTTAGTGGATTAGTACCTACCAATTTGTTGGCTGAACCTCTGTTAACCCAAACCAGTTCCATTCCTGTCAATTAAAAATTTTCAGAGCTATTTAGCCAGATTCAACAAAAAAATTTCTCCCAGCCAACTGCTGCCATTCCTTGAGGAAGATGTAACTGGCCTTTGGCCAAACAACAGCCAACCCCCTGCACCATCGTGAAAAACCTATTAGCAGGCCAAAAGTGGGAGATTCAAGAATGCTTGGGCACCGCAAAGATGGCCAACACACAGATTACATCCCAAAGCCCCCTATATACATATTGAAGAGGCTGGTTTAAACTTTAGGGTTTACTGCACAGATTCCATTATGCATTAAGATAGAGTGTTGATATGAAATAGATAGGTTGACAATAGTATGAAGACAATCTCTTAGTTATGATCTTCAAAGCTAAATTGAGTATTGTCTCTAACACTAGACTGGTGTTAATGCTCTTCCTTTTACCCTTAAAGATATTTGAATTCTTCCAGACAGCAAGGGAAATCCTAAACCTCCAACTCAGCCTCTAGGGTTGGCAACTTATGCATCTAGGGACCTTCTCCCTTCCTTTCTAATACAGAAGCCCACAGAGAACTTGAAAAGCATTATCTAGATAAAGGATAACTATCACTCAACTCTATTAACAGGTGTTTTATTACACAAATGTATAATAGTTTATTTATATATGAGACTTTTAATCTCTTCTCTATCTGATAAAACCAAAGGATTATATAGGGTAACCTGGCGCTCAACTTTCCTATTGGTAGACCAATAGGAATGGCAGACATTGCCAATGGATTAGCCCTTGTAGGAATCCAGCTTTTCTGTGCTTGATGGTGCTAACGCCACTGGATCCCATAAAAGTTTTGTTAAAATTAATAAACTTACACTGACAAAGACTTGGGTTTTTTATATTTTTATTAGTAAGCGGGTAAGAAAGAAAAAACAATCCCCTCAATAACCAAACAATCCATATTTAAACAGTATTGAGGGTCAGAGAGAATTTACAAGTAAGTTCAGTATGGCTTGTTACCATCAAAATTAGAAAATATGATAAAGTAGCCTATCAAAGCTCAGAATTCTCACTTTGCATGGGCTGTATGATGGATGGGGAATTAACAGCTAGCATTACATACCCATTCAGCAATGCTCTAATTAGCTTCAGCAATCCCCATTAGCAGAAATTATTTTTCCTTGGGGGACCCCCACTATGCCTATAAAAGGGGGTGAACCCCACATGAGTGCATGAAGGGACCCAGTTGTGGCTGGAGGAATCCCATTTGATGGATGCCCCAGGGTCCATTGCATTGTCAGAGAAATCTGACTTCTTAACTTAAGGGCTTTTGCCTTAGTATTTATCAAAATTGTGTTACCCTGATTGCAGGGTTCCACTGAGAATTGATCAAGATCTTTGGTTGACAAAATTATTATTACTAGTAAAAACGCATTTAAGTTCATCACAAACTTTTAAATGGCCAACATTTCCCCATTTCAGCTGATTTTGAAACGTGAAATTCTTTCTTTGCAGCTGAGAGGGAAAATGTATGATATCACCCCCCTCAAGAATGTTGGGGGAAGATAAAGCTGAAGGGAGCGGCCATGCACTCAATTGAAGGTTATTCTTATAGCTAACAATTTTATAGAGTATTCATTGCCTCTTTTGTAGGTAATAGTGAAGGGACCCTCCCAGATTGATCCAAGCTTATCGCTTCTAGGAGTGATGCAATTATGGTAGTATAATACCATGTCTGACACTTGGAATGTAGGTAGGGGGGTTCTGAGCTCATTGGCCACCTGCCCTTCTTTAGTCACCGTTTTTGCTAATATGGTCATTGCCTCAGATTGGAGTTGAATGATGCGCTGAGCCAATCTTCTCATGACTTTCTCAGGTTCCTCAACTCTAGAGCAGAATACATCTTTGAATAAGAGAGGAAGGTATTCCTGGTTCCCAACACATATAAGACATGGAATGGGGACATCTTCAAGATCTAGTGATAACTAACCTGGTTGGCTATAAGGGCACTGGGTAAGATTTGATCTTAGTGAAGCAGATCAGAAGATGCATTTTTTGTAGGATGATACCAAGGTTTTATTTCCTCTCTCCACAGTTCTGTTGGTATAGATTATACAGATATTAGAAAAGTTGTTGATCCCTATGGATTTGGCCAGGATTTTTACTACTCTGGAGGTGAAGTTCTTACCATTATCACAGAGTAATGACTGGGGACAGCCATGTCGAGAGAAAATGTTTTGATGTAAAAAGGTATCTGTGCCCTTGGCCATTTGAGAAGAAGAGCCACGGCTTTCACCCACTTAGTAAATTTATCAACAGCAACTAGAATGAACTTGTTTACACTAGTAGTCTGAGGAAGGGGACCTACTACATCCAAACTGATGGTGTGTAATGGTTGTTGGGGGGTAGTGTGTTGATACTGGTATCTAGTCTTTAAACTGGATTGCTTCTTACACATAAGGCAAGCTTCCAAGACGTCAATGATATATTTTATCATTCCATCACAATAGTACCGATCCTTAATCCACTCAGAAGTTTTCTTTGCTCCTCCATGCCCTAGGGTGGAGTGAGCTTCTAGGATAGCAGGTATGCGTTCTGAGGGCTGAAGGTAAGGCAGCCATTTCGCCCCCACCTGCTTATACAACTCTCTTTATCCACTTTTGTGTCAAGGAGTTCCAGGCTAACATCTTTTGGACGGGCTCATCCTCATCCTCCCTTTAATTGGGGGTCATTAAGAGGTCATCTAATCTCTCCGCCTACCTTTATCCAAGTGAAGGATTGGCAGCCAAATCAACCCATCAACATTCATGTGAAGGGTCCCAGCATGGTGTTCAATCTTCATGTCATAAGGCTGGAGCTTTTGAGCCCAGCGAGCTAACCGTGCCAGTAGTATCTTTCATGTTCTGTGACCACTTTAACAACGCATGGTCCGTAACTACAGTGAAGGTAGTCCCATATATGAAATGGTGATTATGTTTTACAGCTAACAAAACAGCAAGGCACTCCTTCTCTGTTATGCTGTAATTGCATTCAACATTTGAAGGCATCTTAAGAAATAGGATACCGGATGATCAACACTGTTTCTATTCAATTGAGCTAAGATGGCCCCAATGGCGTAGTCTGAAGCGTCAGTAAATAAAATGAACGGTTAATTATAGTAAGGATGCCTCAAAATAGGACGTTGTTGTAGCAGCTGCTTCAACGTCTCAAAAGCGGCCTTCTATTCCGCACCACGCTGAAAAAGAGAGTTCTTGGTCAATAGTGAAACAAAAGCTCGCTAAGCTGGGCAAACTTAGGGATGAACTGATGGTGATACCCATTATCCCTAGAAATACCCGAAATTCCCTTAAATTTTTAGGGAGATTTTTGAGATCGCTTTGACTTTATCTTGAATTAGTTGAATTCCTTTTTGAGAAATGAAATGGCCAAGGATTTCCAATTTTTTTGAAAAAGGGTATACTTTGAGGGCTTTAACTTGATATTTGACTTAAGTAGCCGCTGAAACACCTCCTTCAGGTGATCAAGATGTTCACTAAAAGTTTTTGAGAATACAGTGATGTCATCGAGGTAGACAATGATGCAACTTAACTTCAAGTTCTGCATAATATGGTTTATCACACGCTAGAAAGTTGCAGGTGCGTTGCATAACCCTTTAGGTATCCAGGTTGGTTGGAAGATACCCTTACTACAAATGAGAGCAATTTTCTCCTGGTCTTCAGTGGAAAGGTCCATTTGCCAATAGTCGCAAGCTAAGTCTATGGCGGAAAAGAAGTTAGAGCCAGAGAGTTGGGCCAGGGAGTCATCAATGCGAGAGAGAGGATAGCTATCCTTTTTTGTGAGGTTATTTAACTTGTGGTAGTCCATGACTGTTCGATGACCTATATCATTCTTTTTTATTAGCAAGAGAGGGTAAGACCAAGGGCTTTGTGAAGGAACTAGCAACCTCTCGTCTATTAACTGCTGAAGTTCTGTCCTCATTTGCTCTTATTCTAACTTTGACTTACAAAAAGTTTTGGACCTAATAGGATGGGCATTGCCCACATCAATGGAGTGGCACCAGTCCTTCAAGTGGCCATAGTCATTATCTGATTTGGAGAATACATCGCTATAGTCGTTGAGGAGAGTGTGAACTTTTTCCAGATCATCTGGGGTCAGCCCATCGAGATATGGACGTTGAGTAAGGTACATACCAGGTTATCAATTGGCAGGCCCATATCCATCATAGAACTAACAAAGTGAATTTGTTCAATGTCCTCCACAAGGACTAAAATACTTCTGCCAATCTCCTGGTGTTTTTTTACAACTATGTCCTTTGAGGTGAGGTTCCCCAACAGCAAAGTAAAGGGCCTCTGGTAAGCTGGGTCAAGAATGCCAGGCAATACCCGAGGCTCCAAGGGATAACGCTATTAATACTTATAAGCGCAACAAACTGTGCTGTTGGATTTGAAGCGTGATTTTTGTGTCAACCACTCGTTGTTCACAAGTCTTAGTCAAAACCTAGTCTGCAGCTTAGAAAGGGATACCTTCCCTAGAATCTACTGAATCGGACAATTTCTTTGTATTGCGCCCAGAAGTAGAATAAAACAAAGCTATAGCTGTAAAGGGGTACTCGACATGGCAAGAGTATTTATGCTTTCTGGGTTCTTTATTGGATAAGACTAAAGGACTTCATAGTTGAGCAGCGAGAGGAAACCTTGCTTCATATTAATTATTCCTACTTACTCAATCATAAATTGAGTGCCAATGAGCATATAATATGCATTATTGTCCAAAGCCATAACAGAGTCTGAAAAAATAAGCTTCCCAATAAGAATGGGAAGGGAAGGGTATGCCCCAATCGCACAGGTCTTATTGGGGCCTGCAATTCCAAATTCTTGTGTGTACTCCAAGTCAGGCGCTAGCTTTATCTTCTCGATAAGCTTAGTGGAGTTCATGTAATCGGGGAACCAGTGTCCAGGATGTCCAGTAATTGGACCTTTTAATAACCAATTCAACATAAGTGAGCGCTCCTCCAAAGTTATGCGACAAATCTAAGACTACCTTGAGCCGAAAGGTGGAGGTTAGTTTTTTAGCATTATCAGGAATATATCCATAATGGCTTTTATGAGATGAACCTGCTGAAGAGGTCGAATCAAGCCAGCTAAGAATTGTTCACCATCGCTGGCAGTGTTAATAACTTTTGGATACCCTAGAATTTGACTGAGATACGTTTCCTCAGGCATGGTGGACTCTTCTTCTCCTCCAGCGTTCAAATGATCAGGAACCTATACTTCTGTGGGAGCTCCCAATATATAGTAACCAACGTCATCATAAACCCCCTCAGATTCCACCCCAAGGGTACTCTTATCAAACTGGCAAAGCCACGATGGAGGTAGGGGAGATAGCCACAGGAGACTAAATAGCCTTAGGGAGAGCCTTTATCAGCTCAGATGATGGGGAAGATGCAACGAAGGTCGCTGATTCATAGGCAGGAGTGATATCTTATTTAATATCACTGAGGAAGCAAGGTGCACTGGGGGGATAGATATAGGTGTACTCACCCCCAACTGTTCTACAGGCGAAGACTCCTCAATTTTTAGGGCTGAAGATTCCACCTCAGCCTCATTTATTGTAGCACAGGAATGATCTCAGCAACGTACAACAGAGACTCCTTTATGTCGCAGGTGTTTTGAAGTAATGGTTTACTAAAATGATATGCCTGATGAGAGAGGGTTGAGAAGCTAATCCATTAACATGGCTGCGATAGCATTATCCAGGGTTAGAATGTTTGCCATTGACAACCTTTGCGCAGCAGGGTATAATTGCTCAGCAAAGGCAGCAGCCAGTTCACCCCTCATACTTTCTAAGGCGCATAAAGACCTGTTTATCCCTGTTAAGACTCTGCTTGGAACCAAATTCAGCTAAGAGAGCCTCTTTAAACTCTACCCAGGTATGCAAATTTTCCATATAAGGGACTATCAATTTTTGTGCCAAGCGACTTAAGCAAGAAGGATGTGTTGAACTTTTTCTTATCAGTAACGCCATGCATAACAGATTTATATACATACAAGAAGGTAAGTAATACTCATCCCCAGAAGTGCAATTGTCTTTGAGGGAAGTTTAAAGGGCGCTGCTCCAGCTCTTTAAGATGGGATAGGGCGCTTGCGAGTTGCTTTTCAAGAGCAACTATTATTGATGTACAGATGTCCCCTGTAGTGACCACCATTTCATAGGAATACACCTTATTTGTGCTCGCTGGTGTTTATGCCGCTGGATCCCCAAAAATTGCGATAAAATTAAAAAATAAAAACTAATAAAAAACTTGGGTTTTTAAGAGTTTTTATTAGCAGTGCGGGGTCTGAGAGTAAAAAACTTTCCTCTTGATATACCAACTGATCCTTATTTAACTGAATCAAAGGTCAGAGGGAATTCTATATTAAGTTCAGTATGGCTTGATACCGTCCAAATTAGTACAATGAGAAAGCAGCCAATCAAATTTTGGATTACTCACTTTGACTTGACTGTATGACAGATGGGGAATTAACGGATGGCCTTATGTACCCATGCAATGATGCTTAAAATGAGCTTCAGCCAATACCCATCAGAGGAAATTATTTTACCTTGGGGGACCCCAGCCACGACTATAAAAGGGGGTGGTCCCCACGTAAGTGCGTGAAAGGACCTGATGGTGGCTGGGGAGTACCATTTGATGGATGCCCCAGGGTCTGGGGCATGTCAGAGTAATCTGACTGCTAGATTTTTATGGTTGCTGCACAAGTATTATTCAAAATTGTGTTACTCTGATTTGTGGGGGTTCCACCAAGAATTGACCAAGGTCTTTTGGTCAATGAAATTATTATTATTGAAATCGATTTAGAAATATCATAAAAATAGTAAATGGCTGGCATTTCCCCTTTTCAGCGAATTTTGACTCAAGACATTCTTCCTTTGCAGCTGAGAGGGCAAATGTCCGAGAGAATGATAGTGAGGTGGAGAGGTTACATGACCTCTTAACGACCCCCTAATGACTGGGAGGATGAGGATGAGCCTGACAAGAAAATGCTATCCTGGCACTCCCATAACACTAAAGGTGAGAATGGGAAGTTGTATAAGCAGGTGGGGGAAAATGGCTGCCTTACCTTTAGCCCTCATAATGAGTACCTGCTATCCTAGAAAAACTCCAGTTTAGATCATGGAGGGGTAAAGAAAACTTATGAATGGTTTAAGGATCGATTTTATTGTGATGTAATTATGGAATCTATTATTGACATCTTGGAAGCTTGTCTTATGCGTAAGAAGAAATCCAGTTTCAAGACAAGATATCAGAATCAACCAACTACCCCACAACAACCGTTCTACACCATCAGTTTGGATGTAGTAGGTCCCCTTCCTCAGTCTACTAGTGGGAACAAGTTCATTATAGTTGCTGTTGATAATTTCACTAATTGGGTGAAAGCCGTGGCTCTTTCTTCTCAAATGGCCAAGGGCACAGATACCTTTTTACATCAAAACATTTATTCTCGACATGGCTGTCCCCAGTCATTACTCTGCAATAATGGTAAGAACTTCACCTCCAGAGTAGTAAAAATCCTGGCCAAATCCATGAGGGATCAACAACTTTTCTCGGCTCTGTACAATCCATCTACCAATGTGACTGTGGAAAGAGGAGATAAAACCTTGGTATCATCCTACAAAAAATGCATCTTCTGATCCGCTTCACTGGGATCAAATCTTACCTGGTGCCCTTACGGCCAACCAGGTTAGTTATCACTAGATCTTGAAGATGTCCCCATTCTATGTCTTATATGGGCGAGATCCAGGAATACCTGCTATCTTAGTTAAAGCTGTATTCTCCTTTAGAGTTGAGGAACCTGATTAAGTCATATGCAGATTGTCACAGCGCATCAACCAACTCCAATCTGAGGCTATGACTAATTTAGCAAAAACGGCGACTAAAGAAGGGCAAGCTGCCAATGAGCTACAAACCTCCCTACCTACATTCCAAGTGTCTGACATGGTATTATACTTTCAAACTGCATCACATCTAGAAGTGGTAAGCTTGGATCAATTTGGGAGGGTTCTTTCACCATCCCTTATAAAAGAGGCAATGAGTACTCCATAAAATTCTTGTCTACAGGGATACCAACAATTGGGTACATGTCCGCTTCCCACGGCCTTATTCTCCCCAACATTCTTTAGGGGCTGTCACAATTCTGATAAGACTGGATAATAAGCCCTAGGTCGTTATGGCGGAATGGATTGATCTGCTGAGATTGATATGAGTAATGGTAATCTGAGCGCCTCAAAATTAGACTATATTGGGTTGTTGGAAAATCGCCTCAAACTAGGCGTCGTGAGTTTAACAAATGAAGAATTGACGTAGCCAATGAGATATGGAAAATTGAGTTACTAAGCCATGAAAGCAGTATCATTAAAGTTGCTACAGTATAAGCGAGATGAGGTGATCAAGTAGATTAGGTTGTTTTGTAGTTTAAAGTAAGTGGAACAGCGAGAATCCGCTGTATTAGATATATTAAATAAAGAAGAGTTGTGGGATTGAGTACTCCATATTTATTATAAGTCTATTTTTTATTTCCAGGGCAACAATCATCACATCGTTGGTCCTAATTGCTCAGTGGGTTGAACCCTGTGCAAAAACCCTTTGGTGTATCCCTCGAATACCACCAATTTTATAACAGTGGTGCTCATTACAGGGGGCCCATTGATTAATTATAAATGATAAAAACTCAGTTGCCAGCTATGTTGCATCAAATTGTTTTGATAAATATCCTATCCAACACTTTGGGTCAGTTGCCTATGCGGAGCTGAAACTGGCGTTGGATGCTGTGCTTAAAAAACAAGATGAGCTGTACCAGGAGGTCTACTGCAATAAGCTGCCCCCATTCAATTGTGAAGGAAATATTCATGGGTTCTTTAAGCGATTTGAGATTGCAACTGAAGGAGTCTCAGATTGACAAAGAGCAAAACTGTTGATTTCTTCCTTGGTTTTCAGAAGTGCTGATCAAGTCGTCTGTTACCTTTCAGGCAGTTCCATTATATACCAAGAAGTCAAAGATATGGTGCTACAGTTGTTCAGCTGAATTGCAAAGATGTCAAAGCGGAAGGCCGAATTTTTGACCATCAGGTTTCAGCAGAATAAATCCTCACCGTGTTTGCTGAGCGATTTATGGCGGAAGCTCACATGCTAATTGGGGCTGTAATTTTATCCAAAGATGATGTATGTATTGCAATGACTTCTGCTGTGAAGCCATACCGTGAGTTAGATAATGTTATGGCCCCACTATTTAATAAAAGATGTACCTTTGCTTTAACTTGTTCAGTTTTTTCACCGAATATAAACCAGCTTCCCTCCACCTAATGCCAATCAGAATCCTTCTGCTATAACTGCCGAATCATCATACTTTGGGAACTTTGTCAGTCCAGTTTGGATTTCACCAACTATCATCAGCGGTTAAACGTCCACCCCCATTCCCGATTATCGTCCTCAGGCCAACTATTGCCCTAGAATTGTTTATGCTGAACACATCCAGCCCAAATCTCAACGTGGCTTGTTTCACATTAATCAGGGACGTGGGACCTATGGAGTCAGCTGTTTCAAATGCAGTTGACAAGAGCATCTGGCATGATGGTGCCCAAATCCATTGGTCTCTTGTGTAAAACTGGAACAGTATGGCTAGGGAAAAGTCAGAGCGGAGTAGAGAAGGGACTCTCTATCTCTGCTATACCAAACCCAAACGTCCCACCTGAACTCAAATTAGAATATTCAGCGGAAGTTTCCTTGCACTATCAGTCAGTTTTATATCAGCATCTGGTTGGAGGGGTGAATGTTTTGACACAAGTGCAGTCAGTGGCTATGGCAGAAAAGTGATCCCAGATGCAGGTCGAGCCATATGCTTGCCAAATGTTCAACCAAGTAACCTCTGAAAAGTTAGACCCCTCCTCAGATGAACCTTTCTTGCAAGCAGTAAATGTCGCTCTTCCAGTCAAAACTATTATAAATTAATACCCCAGAATTTGTGAAGGGATTTCATGGTTCCTTGGAAACAGGGATACCATAGATGTCCATGTTATAAACAGAAGAGATGCAACTTACTCTGAATGTACTTACTGTGATCTGGTTGTAGATAAGACCCAAGTATTTGCCATCATCAATGCCGATGCCCCATCAACATAGTCTCCACCAAATTGGTGGCCAGGTTGTCATTAAAACCGGATGAGGAACCCTGGATGGTATATGGCACTGCTGGAGTGGAAAATACGGTCTCTGAGGGAGCATACAGTGCACTTCCGCCGAGGTTTGGTTCTATTGTAATGGTAGCTCCAGCTATAGTGTTACCAAATAGCAATTAAAATCTGTTAATTTGAACTGCCTTCTTGCAACATCATGGGGCTGTTATTGATATGACGGATGAGACTTTTGATATATTGGGTCGGCAAATCCCAATTCACTTCACCTCTAGTGGAGTACCAAATGATCCAGTGCATATGGGGAATATCAATTTATCTTATAGCGATGGAGTAGTTCTAGTGCACTACCATTGCTTAAAGGGCAAAGCCCGGGCCCTTCCTCAACAGATATATGAATGTCAAGGGCTGCCGCTCAGAGCTGCCGGACCTATATATATTCCATCTGGGCATCAAGTTATATTGAACACTGACTTGTTGGTTGGAATTCCAGATGGACTCTATAGGGAGGTTATTGGGCCATATCATCAATTACGGTTTGAGCCCAACGTGGCCCCAGGCTTAATAATACCAGGGCAGGGGAGATCTAAGTTTTTCTTGAAAATCTACAGACAGTACCACTTCAAATACACCGCCACCAAATAGTGGCGTATTTACACTTAATCCCCACTGAGGAGGTTCTTTCAGTTCATGACTTTGATTCACTGGAGGAATTTGGTCTGGCTTTCAAACCACAGCTCATTGTAATGGCAGTTGTGGCATGTGAAGAATTAGTGGGGCTGTTGGAACCACAGAAGGATAGGAAAATCGCTTTATTTCAAAAATATAAAGAGATTTTCGCTGTCAATAACTATGATTTAGGATGCGCGTGGGGGGTGGTTCATAGGCTGGACACTGGAGATCATCCTCCCATCAGGTCAAGGCCAATCCGCTGATCAAGGGTGGCAGAAGAAGTAGTAACTGAGGAAATTGACAAGCTATTAGCGCAAGGGATGCTTTAACTATTAAAGAGTCCATGGGCTTCTATTGTTCTTATTGTAAAAAAGAAGGACGTACTAACAAAGTAGTAATTGACAACTGGAAGCTCAACAGCATTACCAAAAAGGACTCATATCCCTTACTACGGATTGATGACGCTTTAGATCGGCTAGGGGAGCTCATTTTTTCTCAGCTATGGACCTGATCTCGGGCTACTGTTAGATCAAGTTGCCACCGTCAGAGCAGGAGAAGTACACAGTAACCACATCTAAAGGTCTTTTCCACTCAACCCGGATGCCACAAGGGCTGTGTAATGCCACAGCTATATTTCAACGGGCGATGGACACTATTCTTGGGGATCTAAAGCTGTCGTGCATCCTTGTATACCTTGACAACACTAACATTTTCTCCCAAACCTTCTATGAATACCTCAACCATTTAGAAGCTGTATTCCGCCGGCTCACTGAGGCCAACATCAGGATCAAACCTCAAAAATTCCACTTCTTTAAGGACCAGCTGGAGTACCAGGGGTTTGTGGTTGATGCCACAGGGCTGAGACCTCAACCAGCCAAAGTGGAAGCTATTTGAAAAATGACTTCACCCAACAGCAAGCGGGATATATAGGTCCTTTTGGGAATGGTCAGATTTTACCTGCACTTAATCCCTAACTTCAGCTGTATTGGGGGCCCACATTTTTGAGTTATAAAGAAAGGACACTATGTTTGAATGGAAGAAACATCAGAAATGCGCTTTTGATATGCTTCAAACGGCGTTAACTAGTGCACCAGTGTTATGCTATCCCAATTTCAAAAAAGAGTACATTATTCAGACGGACGCATCCCTTTCTGCTGTAGGGGCAGTCCTATCCCAAAAAGACGAGGAAGGAGAAGAGCACCCCGTAGCATACTGTAGTCATAGTTTGAACAGCCATGAGAACAATTATACCGTGACTGAGTGGGAGTGCTTGGTAGTGATCTACGCCTATAAGCAATTTCAGGTGTATTTGAGTGGGGTGAAAATCAAAGTTGTAACGGATCATGCCTTGCTACGCTGGTTACAGAATCTTAAAGAACCAGAAGGACGTCTGGCCCAATGGGTCCTTAAATTGCAGGCATACAATTTCAAAAATTCATCAACCTGGAGCAAAGTAACCAGAATGCCAATTGTTTGCGAAGATTATTTACTATTGCAGTTATGGCAGACCTGAGTGATATAAGTTCAATAAAATGCTTAGTGGCAAGTACGATGATGAACCGCCCCCAGTCATCAAGGTATTGGACGAATTAAAGGCCAATACATTCCAGAAAAATGGGCAATTGTATAAGCGGATAGGGGACACTACTGTGAGTATCCCAAGACCTTCCGCCCACCCAACTATTATTATGAACACACACTGAGTGGTTGGACTTGGTGGAGTACATAAGACCATGTAATTATTGCAGCCTCAGTATTACTGGGAAAGCATGAACTTCAATGTCTTGATACTATCTCCTCCTGTCACCAGTTCCAAGTGAAAAGCCATTTCTCCAGAAGACTTCATACCAGTTAGTAAAGCCACACTTCGCCTGGCACACTGTTTCAATTGATGTTGTGAGTCCCTTGCCAACAGGGGCAAACTGGTCCAAATACATCCTGGTAGCAATCGACACTTGAGCAGGTGGGTTGATGCGCGACCAATACACAATTTGGGGGCACTAACAGTGGCCAAGTTTGTTATGGAATGTATAATTCAGTGACATGGTTGTCCCCAGTTCATCCTTAATGACAACAGGCGAACTTCACTTTACACATTCTACTTAAGCTTAAAGAGCTGATGGCCATCCATAGTTCTAAAAACTCCGTATCACCCCAAGTCCAATGGAATGGTTGAACGGGCCAATGAGACCCTGGTGAACATACTCCAGAAGTTGGTTACTGACAGGCCCTCTGATTGGAGTACCCTCCTTTCTACCGCGATGTTCGCCTACAACATTAGCTACCATTCTGCCATGGGGAAAAGTCCATTACAATTGCTTTATGGTTGGCACCCCACTCTGCCAGCCCTCCTATATGCCTGTGTAGAAGACACTGGCAGAATGGATCCGCAATTTTATTTGACTATTCTAATGAATACGCAGATTAAATTAAAAACCAAAGCGCACTCATTCAGCTTAGCCAAGAGAATTAAAAGCCAGGCTGCCAATCAGGTACAGCAAAGTGGCCTATCACAGTTCAAAGATGGAGACATGGTCCTATTTCATGATCAACATGGGTTTGGCTGGAAACACAAGATAGCCAGTATCTGGATTGGGTCATTTGAAGTCATTGAGAAGACAGGTATAGATGCATATACTATCTCGGACCCCGCTAGCGGTCAGACCATCAACCAAGTGCATGCAAACTTTCCTCTGGGCGTATAAGCAATAGGCACCTTATTGTCCAGTCAAGGAGGGGGTAATGTCGCAATTCTGATATGACTGGACAATAAGCCCTAGGTCGTTATGGCGGAATGGATTGATCTGCTGAGATTGATATGAGTAATGGTAATTTAAGCGCCTCTTAATTAGGCGATATTGGGTTGTTGGAAAATCGCCTCAAATTAGGCGTTGTGAGATTATTGAATGAAGAATTGACATAGCCAATGAGATATGGCAAATTGAGCTACTAAGCCATGAAAGCAGTATCATCTGAAGTCGCTATGATATAAGCGAGATGAGATTATTGAGGAGGTTAGGCTGTTTTATAGTTTAGAGTAAGTGGAACAGCGAGAATCCGCTGTATTAGTTATATTAAATAAAGAAGAGTTGTGGGAGCGAGTGCTCAATATCTATTTTAAGTCTATTCTTTATTTCCAGGGCAATGATCATCACATCGTTGGTCCTAATTGCTCAGTGGGTTGAACCCTGCGCAAAAATCCGTTGGTATATCCCTCAAATACCGCCAATTTTATAACAGGGGGTGATGTCAGACATCTGCCTTCCTAGCTGCAAAAGAAGCATGTCTTGGGTTAAAATCATCTGAAAAGGGGAAATGTTAGCCATTTACAAGTATGTGATGATCCTAAGAGTAATTTTGATAATAATAATGATTTCATTGACTAAAAGACCCTGGTCAATTCTCAGTGGAACCCCACAAATTGGGGTAACATGATTTTGAATGCTACATGGGCAATACCCAAAATAATCAAGCAGTTGGATTACTTGACCATGCGGTGGACCCTGGGCATCCATCAGATGGTACTTCCCCAGCCACAACCAAGTCCCTTCAAGCGCCTACGCAGGGACCACCTTCATTTATAGGCTTGGAGGGTGTCCCCCAGGGTGCAAAATATTAGCAAACGGGGATTTG
>JAKSZP010002016.1:0-40602 GCA_022478985.1 Massospora cicadina | reverse complement strand
GCTCTCCTTGCCCTGAAACGAGTAGGCGCGCGGATCCACCATGCCTTCCCATACAGAAGGGAAGGCCCTGGCCTCAGCCCCCGTCGCCATGCAATTGTGCACAATGGACAAGTTGTCACAACTCGCCTCAACCCCCAAGATCGTCCTCCCATCCGCCCAAGACTCCTTGAGCTCCTCCCTCCCTCCGTGAGATTTGACCTTAAGGAATTGTGGAAGGACGTCTATCACCCCATCCTGTCAGCAAAGGTGTCCAACACCTTATGGAGAGTGCTCCACTGTTCATACAGGACAGGGGACCGGACTGGCCCCTACCTTCCAGCACCGAAGCTGCCCCCGCTGTGTGGAGCCTATTGACTCCCACCTCCATCGTTTTTTCACCTGTCCAGGTGTCGCCGCATTTTGGCCAAAGGCCCGCGCGCTCCTCCATGCTCAGCCCTGGTCTGGACACCCTGTGCAAGACCTCATGTTTGAGCAGACATTGCCTGGTTGCCACCGACCCCTCCGTGTCCTCGCCTATGCCACAGCCATCTGGACCATCCATAACTCCTTCCTTCGTGCTGCCTTTGACCAGCAGGTGTGGACCCTTCCACACATGATCACCCACTTTCAGGTACACTTTGAGATGGCCCTGAAGGTCTGCACTATGTCGCCAACCCTCCCCCGCTCAGTTGTCACTGCAGCACGGCTCTGCGCGCAACCCCCCTCCCTTTCTCGATGCCTCCTCCCTCCCTTCCTCGCCTCAGGCTCTTAGGAGCCCAGGCGTAATTCAATAAACATCGATGAATCCCCCCTTGGGTTGGGACCATCTAGTACTAAAAAAAAAAGGTACCAAAGAGGGTGGCAGTACCCCTCATCACCCAGGGGACCTTGCCCACGTGGTAGACAAGCGTTGGGTAACAGCCCTTCCTCTTTGAATTCCTCCCCCAGTGCCCACCTTCACCTCGGCAGAACTAGTACATTTGATCAGGAAAATTTGTGCTAAGATCATTGAAATGAAGTTGTTTGGTCCAAAATCGAATGGGAACATGCCCAATGATCAGATCCCATATAGTTGAAAAGGGACAAAGACTGATCTATCAGCTAGAATCGCTTAAGGTTTTGATTCAGCTAAAACCATGATTACAAAAATTAACCCCCTCCCAAAATTGTCAGTGATGATCCCCGACGTGCAGGTAGTAGCATTGGACACCATTGATGAGGGTTTGAAGCTCCCTGCTGGCAAATTGGGCATTGCAGCCGAGGCACCGCTTTTGACCAAATGAACAGCCCAGCGACTGGGCATAGGCGGGTTGGGCATTCCAAACCCAGTCCCAACCAATTGGGACCGCCCCTACATGGGGTGGCCTTGGGGGATTCCTAATGCTTGTTGGGCTAAACATCACCACACCAACTGTCATGGATGTAGTTAAGCCTCAGTTTGGGTGTTCGAGGTTGAACCAACAGTGACTCAGTCTGCCACCGAATCTTTTGATGTCAGTTCCCAGTGAACTTATCTGCCCCCATTCCCAAATAATTTGTCAGTTAGGTCGAAATTGAGGGTCTTGATCACAGCTTGTCCCTGCATCAATTGACCACTATTTAATCAGCTGCATCACACTGAAAAAATTGTTTGTCAATTTTCTTCCTTCATTTACAATAAAATTTTGCCTCCAAAACTATCAAATTTGATTTTATTGATATCCTTCTGGCCAATTTTCTGATGGCTTTTCTCTGGTGGCCCATCAGCCCATACACCGGATGGGCTCTACCAGTACTAATGGTCACTATGGCCCCCACTCTCATAAACTGGATTCAACGAGCTATATAGTTCTGGCAATTTAACCCTGTTGTTATGAACTTTCTCTGAAAATATACTGGGATCTTGTGGCCGTACATCCACCACCTTAAGGCAAGGATCCAACCCCTTGCCTCCCAAGTTGATTTTACCCTGACTACCGGTGACCTTATCAAAACTTACCTGTGGTACCACCCCCTGCAGTGAGACCTCCAGGGTCTGGGGCGGCCTCAATTTGGTTCGTCCTCAGGTTGCTCTTTACTATTGTCTTGCACCAACGAACTATTATTTCCCGATGCCCAGTTCCATACAACATCATTTGGGTGACAATGCCTCTGGCATTCTGGATTGCTTTTTGGGTGTCTTACGCATCCTGACTGGCAGGCCAGTCTAAACTTCTTCTTCCATTTCCATGACTAACCATTCTTTTTTCAATCTTATTCATTTGAACCTCAGGGTAGGATCTCACTGCAGTAATGACAGAGTTAGTAGCATCATCTAGAGTGATACGATTAGTAGTGACTAAGGGTTGTGCTTGGTCATAAAAACAGCTAGCAAACTTTATTGGGATTTCTTATTTATTCAGTTGGATACCCAAGAACGCCTGTTTTTTGTTGTCCTGGGTTTTTTTGCTGCCAAACTCTTGGATTAAGGCTGTATGGACCTGTTCCCAGATGCTGCACTTCTTCAAATGGGGGGTCATGATCTTCTAGGTAGTGCTCTCCAGGCAGAATGGATATGGTTTTCCTTCTGCTGATCAGTGTCATCCTCCATGGAACTCTCATATGCGTATAGGAAGGAGGCAATGCTTTCCCAGCTGTGGGTGAACCTTTCTTTAAAACTAGGTTTAAAGGTAGTTACAAGAGGAGTGGAGAGGATGTTAACATCAGGGATGAGCGCTGGATCTGAGATCTCAGTCTCCTCATAGTTGTGGGGGGCCTGCTGGTCTAGCTTTCACCGCAGGCCCTCAAGGTCCTCTTAGATATTGTCACAATTTTGGTTGCAAAAAATGGTAGCCTTATTTGCAACCTGCTACTTTAGGGATTGAATGTCAGCGCCCTGAAGGTGAAGCTGACCCTTGAGAGTAGTCAAACGGGTTTCAACCCTTTACAAGCTTGTTTAGCTGAGAGATATAAGCATCGGCAAACTTTGTGAAGGCACTGAAGTTGTCCATTTCCTCTGACAGTGCCTCAATGGAGACCCTATGGTTGAGGGGGACTCCATTTACTCGGAGTTTGCATCCCTGAGCTACATTCTGAGTTTGATTGTGTAGGGCAGCTAAGGCTGTTATCACATCCTTCCGCCCTGGGTCTTCAGGGCCATCAGGGGTGGGTGCTGAGGGACCTGGGTGCCCTTGAGATCCACAGGGACCCTCTGGTCCTTTGGGTCCCTCACACCCTTTGGGGCCTTCAGGCCCCATAGGCCCTTCAAGACTTTCACTCCTGGAGGAGTAGTCACAATAGGCAGCTCCCAATATTGTTGTTACAGAGACTGTACCAGATCCTTGACTTGGAGGAGGCACCAATTTCAAGTTGCCTCAAGAATTTGGACGTTCTGGTCAGCTGATCCTCAAGATAGCCAAAGATCCCGCTATCTAACACCACAAATGATCTTAGATCTCGTTGATCAGCCGTCGGTCATCAATAATGGCCTTACAGTTGTTATGGACAAAGGAGGAGGCTGCGTTGTAGAAATTGACAATGTGAGAGTGTAAGGCTTGGGTGAGCCCCAGTTGTTGGGAGACTTCTTGATGATGCAACCCAACAAGTTGGAGTAGGTGATAAATAGCTGGGGTGAACAAAGTTGCGAAGTTAGCTTTTGAAACCCAGGGCAAGTTCTACTGCTAGCATCTGGGCTGAGTCATAAAGGTCCCGCATGGAAGAGGGAATGGAAGAGGCATGAGAGTGGCTGGAGTGAGCACCCATGGATTAGATGCCATTTATAAATTGTTGGATAACATTGTTAAGGTTCTTGTACTGAAGTTGAGACTGACCTCAATAGAGGGCAGAGAGAACTGAAATGTGGCCCATATTTCTAGCCTCTCAGGCTGTAAGGGTGGTACACCATATTGTGAGGTACTACCCATTAAGCAACACTTCTCGACTGACCAGCAGATTGATCTTCAGGGATGCTAATATTCTCCATTGTTTGTGATAGACAATTTCACTTAAGACATATCAGAGCTCCCCATAGTGAGCACCATGTTTGTCAGCATTACAGTTCTTTAGACTGTTGCCACTTTCTGAAGGTGGTTATAAAGATGAAAATTTAAAAAAAGGTCAAGAAGGAAACAGAAGAATGGATAGAATACCAACTATTTTATTTTATTAAAAGTTGTTGATATTTATAGGATGCATGGGAACACAGTTTCTTAAGGATCTTCATGGCCCCATCCATTCAGCATTTTTATGGACTTCAAAATTGACCGCCTGTTTGGCCCTCATTGTTTTTCGCCGCCCCATGACTGGATTGGTGGAAACTCCACCTCACGTGACTTGGGAACTGGGGATGAGAATCCTGAAGTCATCTCTGCTCAAATAGGCTTGAGATTTAATTCACTGTGGCTCAATATAGAAGTGGGAGATTTAATTTTTTCATCTTGAATCCCAACAGACATATCAGTTCAGGGCCAAACTGAGGTGATAATCAAACTGTGGAAATTGTTTGCTCAGAATGTGACCAGGAGATGCCCTAGAGGTATAAATACCAGCACCTGGCCTAATAATGATCATGAAATAATATATTTTAATTAAAGATCTATTTTATTTAATCTTTTAACTAGTTTTCTTCTGAATTCTCTTTTGAAGAGTGTTGAAAAGCTGGAATCTCAGAATCCACAGCTTGTAACTTTACCTGCCTCATTAGAAGATCCCACATATAAAGGGAAAGTTGAGCCAAAATTTGACCAGAAGAGTCAGGGTTGTTTGAATACTCCTAGCGAGCTTCCAAACGGTCAAAATACTGTTAGCCATAGGCAAAATTGAGGATTATTCGGCAGAACCTCAACCCAATTAAGTGTGCAGGACCCATTCTAATAAAAAAGCGATCCTCAGATTTTAACAATTGGCGCTCACTTAAAATTGGTGACACTCTCTGAAATGGACCCACACAACCAGTTCCTGGCAGTTTTAGCCAGACAATAAAGCAACAACAAGATGAAAACTATTGACAAGGAAATCTCAGATTATTTTAATACCAGACGCTAAGGCTCTGATGCGGGTACCTCCTACTTCCTGGATCTTATCACAATGGGGGAGCTCATGTAGATGCAACAAGCCTAATTGATATTACATCTGAAAGCGTAAAAGCTATGCTGGAAACTCTATATCAGGGTTTTTGGATTGGTTCTTCACAGATCAATCTCTCCTTCAGCCCGTTCTATTACCTTAAGGATCAGGCGCTCAAGATGGAGATATACATGAAGTACCTCGATACAACCAAGGCTTCTCTTGCCAAACGTCTCATGACAGTCATACAGTTAACAAATTCTTGTTTAACTTTGTCCAACCCTCAATCAAGCATACCCAGCGAATCCTTGCTAGACAAAATCTGAAACTCACGTAAATATACCATGTTTAAGGGGAGGAACATTCTTCTCAAAATGCTCTACTGGACAACTTAAATTCCAGTTTTACTGAAGTCTGAAAAGAAATTGTGGATAATATGCGACTTGCCAATGAAGGGCATGGGAGGTTATACATAAAGGATCTATGAAATAAAAGAGTCCCAAAGATGGCTGCAGAAGTTCTTGCTCACCATGGGATATTGCATGAATGGGTACAAGACATGAATACCTGCTGTCAAAAACTGGATATGCATTCTGATTTCCTATTATCTCAGTCAGAAAAAGTCACCATAAATGCCACTCCAGGACAAAAAAATCACCTGGACTGAAATCCAAAGCATGATGATTTTGAGAATTTTTTGGGATAAGCTGGGTATTAATCAAAAACATTAAATACCCTGCATCAAAACCAGCTGTTCAAAACAGGGATGAGGAGGATGCCCAGATGAATGAGGAATTTTCAAAAAAATTCAATGGTTGTTTCAAGATTGCAGGACAGAAATACTGAAGTTACTCAGGAGAATTGGGAACTTAGAATACAATTATCAGCTGCAAATTTTCAAATAGACAGTATGGCCAAAGATATTAAAAGCATAACTTCCAATCAAGCTTTATTTGAAGAGGAGTATGAAAAATTTAAAAAACAATTTGAGTCCCTCAAAAAGCAAAGCTGCTAGTGCTCACCCAGCCTTGACAAAAGAGAAATGTGAAAAAGCTCTGCCCAATTTGGCCAAAAAATTTGTAAAAACAACTAAGGGCTGAATACAAACATTGGAATCCAGTAGTTTAGAGCAATATAATGAAATTGAATCATTGGAAATCGACACCAATGCAGAAAATAATATCTCAAACATCTATCTAGTACTAAAAAAAATATCTCGAACATCTGTCCTATGCCTAGAGTTTTGGCATCAATCCTGACTCCAGATACTCATAAAAGGGAATGAGGCAAATTCTAAATGATGATACACCAAGACGCTCAAGAAGAAGTACAACCACTATGCCCAATACAGGGTGAGATGACTTTAAACCTTTGAACTTACCAAAGTTTGACAAGGATGTGAACGTTCAATCTTTTCTTAAGCTATTTGAAAAAGCAATGCGGGGAGCATCAGACCATTGTTGGGGATTCATCTACAATGACCAAAGTTACTCAAGGTCGAGATTCAATATCTCAGTTTATTGAGAGTGTAAAGTCTACATCAGAGATATCCTGATTCTAGGATGGACTGACAATCAACCCTTTGGAGTTATCAACCTTCTCTGAACGATGATGTTAAGATATCTGATGAGGCAGAAAATCATATAAGAGAATCAGACTTATCAAATAAGAATTTTATCAATTCTTGCCATCACAAGTATGGCATTAATAATCAGCAATATCGGTCATCTAAAAGGAAAAATCTTCCCTTAGGTCTACTTCAAAAATCCTCACGCATACCTACTAAAATACCCCTATAAATATCCCTCATTTCTAACTAATAAATGACCATAATTTTTGTCTCGATTAGCATAATTTTAGTCTCTTTTCATAGAGGATTCTGTATTTCTGATTGGAATCAACTATAGCAACAGAACTAATAACTTCGTTGCAATTGAGTCAATCTTCACAAAAGCCATGTAACTAATAATTTTGTAGCCTTTGTAGCGCCTGCTTATCATAATTTCTCACAAAATTCCAATACTGGTGCTCCCTGCCAGGTCTGCTTCTGAGGCTACCTGGTGAAAACATACTTTTACAACCATGAATATGTCTAGCGAAGAAAGCCCCTCTTCTCAGGAATCAATGAGTATCACCCAATGGGTACACTCCAACAGGCAAGTGATGCTTTCCGCTACTACAAATAATCTACAATTTCAAGCTTCTATGGACTTGGCCATTGAGGGCCCTGACCAAACTAAATATCAGATTCAAGCCACTAATGTTATAGAAACCATCAAAGGCTTGATAAGGGGGCTATTCAGCCTGGTGCTCGTCCTAATCGTGGCCAAGAATCTAAAGTTCCTGAAACATGATGAACTCATATAACCAAGCGGTGTTACAGCCTACCAAATTTGGTTTGGCTAGAACTGAGCAGTACCTTCGGCATTATGTACATCCCGCTATTCACCAGGTACTCCAGATTTTGAGGTTGCATCATCTAGAGATTCAGCGCCAGTAGACTCTGGCGCAACAAATTCACTCACAATTATCTTCATTTTATGAAAAGGCATCTAAATTTTGGATGGGATAATTGGGAAGCTATTCTCAATAATAGAAGAGAAATCAACAATAATTATAACCAGTTAGTGAGAATTGATAATGGAGTTGTGGGATACATCGGTCAATAAGTATCTCAGCAAGTTAGCGATGTCACTAACCCTATTCACCACCATATCACCTCCCTTGAGGATGAGATTAAGAGACTACTGGATAAATTGTGGGCCAAACATGAGGGGCGCTTGGATGAGCTTAACAGGCTATTCCAACATCTTGCTAAAATGGTGGGTAATATTAGAGAAGGTGAAACCGGCCCTGTTGGTCCTCCTGGACCGCCGGGACCACCTGGTTCCCCATTGGTAGCCCTGGGACCTCCTGGTGAACGTGGTCCTCCTGGTCCAGTGGGTCAACAAGGCCCGCTGGGGCCAATAGTTAGAGATGGGTCGCAAGGACCCCTGGGACCTCCTGAGCCCCTTGGCTCCTCGCTTCCAATGCCCAATTCTGAACCTTTGATGCTACTAGTATCACAAGTACAAGCATTAGAAACACAAATCCGAGCCATAGCTCAAGGGTGTTTCTTATCTTTAGAGGGCCTCCTGACTGACCCTGATTACTCATTAAACAAATTATTGGATGGCGTGGATAATGCCCATCGCCTATGCGATGCTAATCAAACAACTCAAGAAAACTAGTTTACAAGGCTAAATGCTTCCATTGATCAGTTATCTGCTTGATGCAGACTAATTGAGAACAAGCAGGCCAAAATGATCACTGCAATTTCTAACTTGAATCAACAACCTGCAAATGATCATTTTTCTCAATGGGCTCATAATTTACAGGAGGGCCTCAATAATCTAAGGCAACAAGTTGACTGAATCCCCCTTAAGTTCATATCCCAGAATCAGAACCCTCCAAAGCTGAGCTGGTTTTGATATCGAATATACATGTTTTGAGCAAAGAACCCAATACCTTTAAACCTACTTTTAAGGATAAGTTTGAGCCAGGTGAAGGTAGAATCCATTCGTTCCTCTTTGTCTATGGGCGTGCAATGGACGGGGCATCCAATCAACAGATGGTCCGGCATATTACCTCCTGCCTAAGAAAGTTCACACAAGAAATCATGGTACCTCACTTGAAGGTTTGCAGTACATGGGTTCAAGTGAAGATCTCCCTTATTAAGGAATTCAGGAGTGATCAAATCCTCCTAAACCAAAAGCAAGGCTTTATGAGTATTCAAATCAAACGAGAAGTGTCTAAGGCAAGCATTTCACTATAGTCACAGATCACGCTTCCCTGAAGTGGTTGCAACAAATGAAGGATTCAGATGGGCGCATAGCTAAATGGACTCTAAAGCTAGAAATTATGATTTTGCTATTCAACATCGCGCTGGCGCTATTCATCAAAACGCTGATGGACTTTCTCAATTGCCTATCCTAACATTATTTTCTGCTGAGGAGGATCACATCTATGACTTGATTGGTAGACCTGAGCTCTGGTACCGGGAATCTAAGGATGTTATCTCAAAGTTACAATCCTTAACTAAAGATACTCTGGTTAAAAAAGGTTCATTATACAAAAGATTGGTATCTAAGTGGTTGCCCTTTATTCAGCCCTCTGCGAGGACTGATACTATTATGGAGGCCCACCAAACCGTAGGGCATGTAGATGTCACTAAGACTCTACAGTGGTTGAAATCTCATTGTTACTGGGATAACATGCTGGAATCTGTACACGATGTGTTAGAGTTTTTTCTTATGTGCCAACAACAACGTGGTGGAAATCCGATGTTCCAACACAAAATTGTGGGCCCTTCCGAACCTTTTTCTACTATGAGTATCAATGTGGTGGGTCCTCTCTCTACTGCCACTTATGGGCATTGATATATTCTGTTAGCTATTGACAATTTTACTAAATGGATTGAAGCTATATCAGTTTCCACGGTCACTGCAAAGGCTACGGCGTCCTTTCTTTTAAAGCATGTTTTCACCAGGTATGGTAGCCCTAAAGTCCTGTTATCAGATAATGAGACCAACTTCATTTCTCAGGTGGTATCCAAGCTTGCTAAGTTAATAGTACTTATAAGTCGTTCACGTCCCCATATAATCCTTCTACTAATGGTGTGGTCAAACGAGAAAATGGCACCCATGTAGCCATTCTTTGATAAATGGCTTCCAATGACCCTAGTAGATGGAATCTCTATCTTCCTAGTGCGATGTTATCTTACAGGGTTAGCTACCATCATATATTTGGAATGGCTCCTTTTAAAGCTTTATATGGTCAGAATCCTATCCTCCCCTCAAGTGTACAACCTATACTTGAGGAAGCTTCCCAGCAAACTACTGATTTAGCTATGAGGAGACTAGCTGATGAAATCATGCAAATGCAATCTTTAGCTTCAAGTTCCCTTGCTGCTACCACCTTAAAGGAGGGAACAAGAACCAACGCTAGTAGACCTACGCTACCAGAATACCAAGTCGGAGATTTGCTACTCTTCTATCTCCATAGGCTGGGAGGAAGGATTCACAAACTTGACACCTTATGGGCTGGTCTATACCGTATTATTTATCATTGGGGTATTGAATACTCTATTGCCTCTGTTGATACTAGTACTGTTATCAATAGAGTGCATAGTAGAATTCTGCGCAAGTATGTGCCCCCTAGGCAAGATCTTGAGGGGGGCATTGTTGGGGATATATCTACGATGACTGAAGTTACTCAAGATTGAGATTTGTTATCTCAGTTTAATGAGATTGTAAAATCTACGTCATAGATATCAAATTCTAGGATGGACTGACAATCTACCCTGAGGAGTTATCAACCTTCTCTAAAATGATGCTAAGATATCTGATGAGGCAGAAAATTATATAAGAGAATCAGACTCATCAAATAAGAATAGTATCAAATCTGTCCATCACAAGTATGGCATTAATAATCAGCAATATCGGTCACCTAATAGGAAAGATCTTCCCTTAGGTGCACCTCGAAAATCCTCACACATACATACTAAATCTACCCCTATAAATATCTCTCATTTCTAACTAATAAATGACCACAATTTTTGTCTCGTTTGGCATAATTTTGGTCTCTTTTCCTACAGAATTTATTTTCTTATTGGATTCAACTATAGCAACGGAACTAATAACTTCATTGCAATTGAGTCAATCTTTGCTAGTGCCACGGAACTATAATTTCATAGCCTCCATAGCTCCTGCTTATTGTAATTTCTCACAAAATTACAATAACCATGCAAAAGGTTCAGCGCTGATCAACTCACTTGATGCCCAGAGCTGTGACCTTGTTATGCCCTATTTGGGTGACAACAGGTCCTATATGGATGGCAAAATTGTGGTGACAAAACAGTTTGGAGGGCCTGAGAAGCTAGAAACCTGAAAAATAGAGCTTTTTAATATTAAGATAAGCAGAATGAGACTATTAAGAACTTTATGGACATTTTTTTCCATATGACATAAGTCTTATTTGTGTAACGCAATAGATAAGTTTGATGCTAAGATTGCAATGGAACACGCAGTCATGCCTTAACATGAATTGCACCATGTCATGATACCTGCATTCAATGGAGAAATGGAAACTTAAGAGCTTGCCAATTACTTAAGAAGCTGTTCCCGCAGTTTTGACACCCTTAATTGGCCCAAGAACCAGAAAAAATTTGATTTTAGGGCCAATAAGTAACACTATGTACAACCAAGGGAAAAATTCTTAAACTATGAATCAAAAAATTGAGCAAAAGCAGCAAACAGGGCTGATTACATGCCACAACTGTGGTCGAAAGGATCACTTTGCTAGACAATGCTACAGACAGTCTGAAAAAAAGCCTGAGGTCAACGTTGATCCTAAAATCAACAGTGACAGCTAGTGGGAAAAGAACAGGTGTACTAGAGGCAGAATGCTCTAACTTCACTAACGTTCAAACCATTCCATCTGAACCTGGCGAGCTCTTTAGGGCTGAAAATGTCGTCAATGATAACCTCCACCATATTATGGCTAATAATGTCCTGATGGTCACTACTAGGGCCACAGAAAAAGCAGTTGAAACCTTGAAATCTACCAAAAGAAGCCTGAGCAGGTGTATCAAAACCTTATGCAAAACAGATTATTGATCAGGGTTTAGACCTCCAACCTGGATGTTCAATCAACCCACCTTCAATTAGCAACATACAAGTAGCCATTCCCATAAGACCTTAGCAGATAACTTCTCAGATATTTTTTCAAGCCTGAAATCACATCTGGAATTCGGCAGGAGTTAAAGTATTTATACAATAAATACCTTTGAAAACTACTCCAAATGTACATATGTGGATATAGCAGATACTAGGTGCAAAGTTCAGGCCATCGTTTATAGTGGTGCTCCTATTAATATAATCAGCACAAAGTTGGTTAAAAAGTTGAACTTGCGCCCGATGTTGTCCACTGTCAGGAATATGGTACAGCTGGAGCGCATACAACTAAATTGTTGGGCACATACAGTACCTTACCTCTCAGATTCGGATCTATTGTAGTGACAGCACCTGCTATAGTGTTGCCAAATACAAACAATGATATTTTAATAAGGACTGATTTTCTAAGGAGATATGAAGATGTTACTAATTATTAGACGATAATCTCACCATTCTTGGCCAGGATATCCCACTTTACTATAACAGGGATGGGGCAATTGAGAAAAAGAAACCCAGCCTATTCATAAATCTGGCTTACAAAGATGGAGTAGTCCCAATTAAGTATGTCAAAGCGCGGTCAAAGATAAAGGCACTACCCACTTAGATCAATGAGTCAAATGGCTTCCTACTTTCATCAAATCGCCGCATTACTATACTATCTAGAGATCAAGTAATTGTCCCAACAGGACTAACAATTATTATACTGATAGGACTTTATGGTGAAGTATATCAACGATAGTAAAAATCTCAATTTAAGCTAAACATCACCCCAAGTATTATCATTCCTGGCCATGTAGAAATATACATCTTGTGTGCCAACCTGCAAAATTGGCCCATCTCCATCAAGCGACATCAAATAATTGCATTTCTGCATCAGTTTCCTAACTTGGTAAATCATTCATCCCATGAGTTTGTAACTTTTGTTAAATTATGGCTTCACAATATGGACTTACTCAGCATCAATAATGTTATTCTATGGCCGATTTAAGCAACTTGACTAACTCTGAGAAAAGCTAAGCTCAAGAATTATACTCTAAATATTAGGAAATCTTTGCACAAGATGATTTCAACTTGAGATGTGTTAATGGTGTCATTCATAATATTGATAGTAGAGATAATAAACCAATTTGATTACGCCCAATATAAGGAGAGTGTCTATAACTCTCCTGTTCCCAGCGTGGCAGTGCGCGGTGCACCAGGCCAACGCCAGGTAATTAGCCGTTAGGGCCAAAGTGATTAGAGCCCAGTGAGGGTGCTAGAGCAGTAACCACTTAGGCATAAAATTATCGAATTTTATAATAAATCCCCTATAAAGGCGATGCGGTGCACATATTGAAAGGGTTAAGTGACACAAATTGGAGGGAACCTGGGTGAACAAACAGTGCACAAGGGGAGAGCTGCAAGGTACTTGCAATGGCAAGGGTAATGGAGCGCAAGACCTCTTCAAAGAGGTTCGCACAAAGGAGCGTTTGGAATATCATAATATTTAAAAATAATGTAAGCGGGGAAAAGGTTTATTTGCGAAGTTGACCAACAAGGACTGTTGGTCAGGAAAATGTA
This sequence comes from Massospora cicadina, assembly GCA_022478985.1. Lineage (NCBI taxonomy): Eukaryota > Fungi > Entomophthoromycota > Entomophthoromycetes > Entomophthorales > Entomophthoraceae > Massospora > Massospora cicadina. The sequence continues at coordinate 27,328 of JAKSZP010002016.1, read as the reverse complement.
TTTAAGCTCAGATGGGGAAATTGGGGTTATGCCACAGTGGGCCCAAGAAGCGACTCACCAATAGGGCAATACTGCCATCTGAGTTAGTGGAATAGGCTGAAACTGACTTCACTCAAGTGATTGACTGAAGTTAGATTCAACCTAAGCGTGTTATTTTGTAGATGGAACAGGTTTCGAATCCCCGTTCCTCAACTAACCAAAATGAACCATCCACCTTTATTTGGTAGATAGTTCATTTTAATGCATTGCCTGACGTCAGGGGCTGGGCACTTGACACCCCACTAGGACCAACCTGGGAATATTTTTCCCTTACTCAGCGCTGGTCTAGGGTGTGCTTCAGATCTGAAAGGCCCTGTAGCTTCACCTTTTGAGCCTCCAGGCACCCAGCCTTATCTTTAGGGTTGATCCCCACTATTATGTCATATGTACATGACATTACCCTATCCTCCTGATGGGCTCAACCCCCCCTCCAGGGGCTTGCGCCAGGGAAAAGTTCTTGTGGGCAGGGGCCAACTTCATGGCAGTGACGGTCAGTTTAGGTTGGGATCCGGTAGCCTGGGGAAAATGAAGGTTGAAGGCGTCAATCAGATCTTGGGAATGCACACTGTCGCACGCTGGAACCTAACTGTTCTCTGCAGCATCAAAGCCCTTCCAGGATACCAGGCACTCCAGTCTTCTTTTAACATGGCGGGAGGCAACTATCTCTTCCACCTCCCACTCAGGCGCCCCATCCATGAGATAGGCCTCGGGAGGCTCTGGTGGGGGCCCTCAAACAATGTGATTTTTCTCTTGTGAAACACCGAGAAGGTCCAAAATGAAGGGGGAAGATCCAGCTGGTATGAGGCATGGCCCACCTTTCTAACAACGTGATAAGGTCCATTCCTCTTAGGGCCTAGCTTCTTTCATGGCTGCTTGATAGGGATGTTATGAGCATTAAGTATCACGAGATCCCCTTCCTTGTATGCTAGACCCACTCAGCGCTTCCCATCAGCGTTCTCCTTATGCACATACATTGCCGCCTCCAAGCTTGTGGAAACCCCCTGATGGACCTTCTTGATTGTCTTGGCAATGTCCACCACCTCTTCAACCTTAGACCCACAGCTGGGCTCCATGTTAAAGGCGGGGTTAAAGCCATGGCTTGCGAAAAATGGTGAACAACCAATCAAATAGCAAGGAATTATTGTAACTAAACTGGGCCAATTGTAGGTAAGAAGCCCAGTTGGAATGGTCTGCGGCGGTGTAACACCGCAGGAACTGCTCCAAGCACTGGTTCACTCGTTCAGTCTGCCCATCTTATTGTGGGTGATAGGCAGTCAAATGGCAAGGGCGAATATGGAGAGTATTACACAACTCTTCCCAAAAGACAGAGGTAAACTGGAGTCCCCGCTCACTGATAATCTCTTGGGGAACTCCATGGAGCGGAAACACATGCATAAAGAAAAGCCTGGCCTTCTCAGCCGTGGTTATTATAGTTCTGCACGGAATGAAGTCGGCGAACTTTGTAAACCGGTCCACCACCACCATGATGGCATTGTAACCATCTGAGACAGGTAGTTCTACAATAAAGTCCACCAATAGGGAAGTCCAGGGCCCTTCAGCTTTCTGGACAGGTACCAACAACCCCGCTAAAGGTTGCAGATTTGGCTTCATTTGGTTGCAGACTAAACATTCCTTACAGTACCGCCCCACCTGAGAAGATAAGCCCTTCCAATTGTAAGTGCGCTTGATTAACTCTAATGTCTTCGCTTTCCCAGGATGACCAATGATAAGTCCATCATGATGGTCCCGGATGATTTCCAGGAGAAGTGGTCCAGCAGGAACCTATAGGCGCCCCTGGAACCACACCATCTCATCCTTTATGTGATAGCCCTTGTAGAGATCCTCTTGATTCAACTCACACTTAGCCAGTAACGTATTATAATCCGCTGCCAGCGGCTGAGAAAGGACTACCTTCCTGAACATACTATATTACTCCACGTTTTCCAGAGGTGCAAGCGCGGGCCAATTGGCCAGAGGAGAGGGTCTTTGAGGCAGAGTTTTTACTTGGAGGAATCATCACCTGGGTGTTTAGAACTTCCACCTCCTTTGGATCAGGCTTAAAAAGTAGAGTTGCGGCTCAAAGCATCCGCCAAACCATTATCCTTGTCCTTGGTGAACTCATATGTTAATGCAAATTGGACAAGAGTCTCATGGCAATGGGTCTGCCGCGGGGTTAATACCTGAGGAGCGCGGTAGTACAGCAAGGCACGGTGGTCTGTACATACCCAGAAAGGTTGGGATGAGCCATGCAAGTGGTAATGCCAATAAGTCAGCGCCTCCACCACTGCCAATAACTCCTTATCATAAACGGCAATATTAAACTCTGGCAAAGACATTTTCCTAGTAAAATATCCCACTGGATGCTCTATCCCATCTTCACCTACTTGTAACAAGGCGGCTGCTCTGGCGAAGTTAGAGGCATCAGTCGACACAATGAACTCCTTAAAGGGTTGACATGGCGAAGAACAGTCGTGGGCAACTGGGTGCACTTCACTGCTTGAAAAGCATCCTCCAAAGTGGGGGGCCACAGAAGCACCTTGGCACCGCTAGCCTTGCATAGGGGAGCCGCCACCTCAGAAAGATTGGGAGTGAACTTCTTGAGGAACGTGCACGTCCCCAAAAAGCTCCTTAATTACTTAACTGAGGTGGGGGTAGGCCACTCACAAGTCGCCTTCTCCTTGTCTGGAGTTATCATGTGTCCTTGGTCAAACACGACGTTGCCCAGAAACGTGACCTGGGACTTAAAGAACTCGCAGTTTTTTATTTTCAACGTAAGGATGGCTGCCTTTAACTGCTCCACCACTTGCCAAAGGTGAACTGCATGGGACTCCTGATCAGGGGAAAAGACCAGGATATCATCCATGTAGGCGACCGCGCATACCCCTAACAGGTCCCCCAACGCTGCATCAATGCGGCGTTGAAAGATAGCAGGGGCATTCTTAAGCCCAAAGGGCATGACCCAAAACTGGAAGATCCCTTTTCTGGTACGGAATGTGTCAACCACTCTTGTCTCTTTTTAATCTGGATCTGATTGAACGCGTTGAGGTAATTCAGCTTGGAGAAGACCTTCGCCTTCTCCACATAGCGTGCAATATGGGAATCCAAAGGGATGGGATGGAGGTCTGGTACAGTAACGTTGTTAAGGTTACCATAGTCTATGCAGGGGCATAAGGTACCATCAGACTTCTCCACGAAGAGTAGGGGGAGCATACAGGGGAGGTACGCTGAAAATCGCACCCTTGGCTAACTGTTCTTTTACCCACACATACAACGCCTCCTACTCCCGGACAGTCAATGGGTAAATAGGGGAAGAGATACGCACCATATCCACCATAATCTTGAAGTCACAATCAAACTCAGAGTGCTCAGGGAGTGCGTTGGTAGAGGCTGCATCAAAAGAGTATTCCAAACCCTCCAAGAAAGAAGGTATAGGAATTTTTACTGAGGGCTTCTGCATTGAGGCAAGGCGACAAGGGGGACGGTGGGGCCAATGAGGCAATTTGCCTGGGGCGTTTTCTTCTAACAAAGGCACAACAAATGTGCGACCATTCTTCATGGTGAGGGACAAGGTATTCTCCTTCAGGTTAGTTCTTACATCAAACTTCCTCCACCACTCCACACCCAAAATGATAGGGAACAGGAGGTTTTTGATCGCACTGAAGTGATTAGACAAGTGGTACTTGCCACCTGATAAACCACTGTCCCAATGATCTTCATATTGGAAATACCTTGGGATGCCCATCCTCTAACCTCGTTAACTGGCAAATAACTCAGTCCAAGGTAGTCGGCTAAGTACTAGTCCATATAGTTTCCAGAGGCGCCAGTATCCACCAAAATAGTTTTGGTGAACTTTCCTAAAGGAGAGGAGAGGGTGGAAGTCAGTAGAAAACACCCCGAATGGTCTTTATTTATGGAAGACAATGATAACACTTCACCAAACATTTCTTCCTCTGGATCAAGCAAGCCAACAGAGTGTGTTTTGGAATCATAAAAGGGGGAGGGATAGTTGGCCACTCTTAATACTGAGGCCACATACCCCACCATGCCTTCTTCAGGTGCATAAACTTGATCATACTTCAATTGAAGTGTCTTTTCCACTTCCTGAGTGTGCCAAATCATGGTAGAGGTCAACCGTGGGTTCTTAGGGGTATGCTGATATACTGGAACAGGGTCCTCATTCAGGCCATATGAACTAATAAATGGTTCAGATGTAGAGACCTGGTTTTCGTTATAAAACACGTTTTCTGACATGAACGACCCTATCCTTTGATCCACAATGGAATGCCCGATGTTATCCAAGGCCAATACCTCTAGGCCCATCTGCACCAATTCTGCCTGCATTGTCTGAATGCGTCGGAAAAAGTAAACTTGTTTGTTGGAATAGAATTTAATTAATTTGGCGGAAAGTCAGGGAATCACGACTTTTGTACATTGAAACATCTGAATCCACCAGGTACAAACATGAAGGGTGGATACTTTCCAGTTGGAGGCAACCAAATAACGCCATGCTGCTCCAAACTTCGGGAAAAAGAGGAAACAGCGGTGTGGATAACAACAACTGGAGCCCACAGCTGATGGCCACTGTTTCCACTTCAGAAAAGTTCCACACGGAAAAAGTTTGTGCACATAAGGAGAAAAGGTTGGTCAACTAATTTGAGAAGAGTGTCTATAACTCTCCTGTTCCCAGCGTGGCAGTGCGCGGTGCACCAGGCCAACGCCAGGTAACTAGCTGTTAGGGTCAAAGTGATTAGAGCCCAGCAGAGGGTGCTGGAGCAGTAACCACTTAGGTATAAAATTACGAATTTTATAATAAAAACCCCTATAAAGGCGATGCAGTGCACATATTGAAAGGGGCTAAGCGACCCAGGTTGGAGAAAACCTGGGTGGACAAATGGTGCATGAGGGGAGAGCTGCAAGGTACTTACGATGGCAAGGGTAACAGAGAGAAAGACCTCCTTGAAGAGGTTCGCGCACAGGAGCATTCAGAATGTCATGATAAAAAAATAATGTAAGCAGGGAAAAGGTTTATTTGTGAAGTCGACCAACAAGGATTGTTGGTCGGGGAAAACATATTTAGGCTCAGATGAGGAAATTGGGGTTATGCCACAGTGGGCCCAAGAAGCGACTCACCAATAGGGCAGTACTGCCATCTGAGTTAGTGGAATAGGCCAAAACTGACTTCACTTGAGTGATTGACTGAAGTTGGATTTGATTAAAGTGTGTTATTTCATAGATGGAATGGGTTTCGAATCCCCATTCCTTGACTAACCAAACCAAACCATCCGCCTTTATTTGGTAGATAGTTCGTTTTAACGTGTGGCCCGACGTCAGGGGCTAGGCACTTGGCTCCCCACTAGGACCAACCTGGGCATATTTTTCCCTTACCCAGATCTGGTCTAGGGGTGTGCTTCAGGTCTTGGAGGCCCTGTAGCTTCACCTTTTGGGCCTCCAGGCGCCCGCCTTATCTTTGGGGTTGATCCCCACTATTATGTCATGTGTACATGACACCCAATTAGAATCTCAAAATCATTAGAAGAAGCTGGTCTAAGGAGATTAAGGAATTTCTCAATCGTGGCATGTTAGTGCCTTTAAAAAGTCCATGGGTGGCACCAATTTTAATATTGAAGAAAAAGGATGGAACTAACTGAGTATTCATTGATTATTGGAAGTTAAACAACATCTCAAAGAAGGACTCATACCCTCTTCCACTAATTGGCAATGCCTTGGATAGTCTAGGGGGCGCAAATTTCTTCTTTGCAATGGACCTTATCAGCGGGTATTGGCAAATAGATCTTCCTAAAGAGGAGCACAAGAAATGTGTAATTATAACCCAAGAGGGACTATTCCAACTGACAAGAATTTCCTCAAGGGCTCTGCAATGCCCCTGCTACCTTCCAAAGGACCATGGACACAATTCTGATAGATTTGAAGTTGGCATGTGTACTAGTGTACGTTGATAATATCAACTTTTTCAGCCGCACTTTTGACGACCCCTGGAACACTTAGAGGTTTTCAGAAGGCTAGCAGCCGCAAACTTAATAATCAATACCAGAAAGTGTCAGTTATTCAAAGGCCAGCTGGATTATCTCAGATTTGTAATAGACAAAGCGGGTCTTTAGCCCCAACCCTTTAAGTTAGATTCCATCTCAAAAATGAAATGGCCCAAATCCAAGTGCAATATCCAAGTATTCCTAGGCATGATCAGGTATAATTGCGATATATTGCTTACTTTGAACAACTTGGAGAGCCACTTTTCTATTTACTAAGGATAGGGTCCAATTTGACTGGACTCCAGCTTGCCAAAATGTATTTAATCAACTCTGATCAGCACTATTGGTCACACATGTTCCTTGTTACCCAGACTTTTATTGTGAATTTATTGTCCAAACTGACGCATCTTTAACAGCAGTAGGGGCCGTGTTATCCAAAGTTGGAGAAGACGGTGAAGAACATCCAGTTGCCTTTACTAGTTGGACTTTAATTGTTCATGAGAGAAATTATATGGTGACGGAATGATAATGCTTAGCTGTCATATATGCTTGCAAGCAATCTTGGGTCTACCTGCATGGCACTCATTTCAATGTTGTTACCAATCATGCTTCCCTAAGATGGGTGAATAACTTAAGAGAGCCTGAGGGCCGATCTTACTGGGCATTAAAGCTTTAAACTTATGACTACACAATTGAGCATTAAGCTGGGACAAAACATTAAAACGCTGATTGCTTATCCTGACTACCCACTATTGCAACATTTAGTCAGGCCACCAATGAGTTGTTTAAGAAAATGATCAGCTTAGAGTACCAAGATGAGCCTGAATCCGACCAAAAACTATTATCAGATTGAAAAAATACGATTGTCAAAAATGGAATGCTTTACAAGGTCATTGAGGGCAAGGAGTATATATTTCCAAGACCATCTGCCTGAACAGACATCATTTTTCTTTCTCATAAGGCATTAGGGCATGGCGGATTCAAAATATGAAAGAGCATCTGAAGCAATTCTACTATTGAGAGTTAATGCATTTTGACATCCAAGAAAAGTATAATGCTGTGTGGAGTTTCAAGACAAAAAACCGTTCTGAAAAAGCACATCTTACCAGCTTGTTCAGCTCAAGTTTGCCTGGCACACTGTATCTATCAAAGTTGTCACCCCACTTCTAAAAAGCAATGCAAAATCCAAGTACGTTATTGTAGCCATTGACCATTTGATCAAATGGGTCAAAGCCAAGGCTATTCAGGAAGCAGATGCAGCAACTACAGCCAAGTTTATCCTTGAAAACATCCTCTACAAGCATGGATGTCCCCAGGTTATTCTTACCAATAATGGAACGAATTTTACTGCCAATGTCTTTGCCAAGCTCAAGCAAATAATGGGAGTACAAGGTGTACTTTCTGCACTCTATCATCCCGAAACTAATGGTACAGTTGAGCATGCAAATGGGACGTTAATGAACATTATCAGAAAATTAACTTTGGTCAAACCATCAAATGGATTACTTAATTAAGTTTGGCAGTATTTTCCTACAATATCTCCTACCATTTATCAACCAGGATGTCCCCTTTTCAAGTATTATATGGAAGACATATGTCTTCCAACGCTACTATATTTGGTCCTAGAAGATCCTGGTGAACCCGCTTATCCTCAATATGTCAAGAATCTTGCAGATACTTTAATTAAACTATAAGCTTAAGCCTATAACAACAGTTTTGCCATGAAAAAAGCCCAACAATAAATGGACTAAGAAAATTACTAAAAATTAGCCAAATTTAAAGTTAACAATACAGTTCTACTTTGCAACACCCACAGATTGAGCCAATTGTAAAAGTTAAATTGCATCTGGAAAGGCCATTCAAAATAATTGAGAAGACATCTCAGTTTATACACACAATTAAGGATATTAGGGCTGGCCATATATATAACCAAATCCATGTAAAATTCCTAAGAAGGTTCAATAAGCTGGCCAATTAAGAGAAACAAAGGAGAAATAATAATAATAATAAAATAGTAATAATAATTTCAATTAATGCTTTTCTTTCCAATTACTATCACTTTAGTAGTACAATTTGATTCAAACAGCATAATTTGATAATCAACACCAGAAGATAAGTATGAATAATAAGGTAAAGAGGAACTTTTCTTTCTCGTTGCAAACACTTTTGCAACCCATTCAATTCAAGACTAAATCTAGTTTGATAATCTCATAGAGGGGATTAGTCTGCGCCCATGTCTGGGAGCAGTTGGGCAAGCAAGGCAAGAGGAGCAGGTGGAAGGCCCGCGGCCTCTAACATTCAAAAACGCCCCAGAGAATCTGGCGGAATTGACAAAAATACTAAGAAACTGGTGGTCACTATTTCCCCGGAGATACTTGCATGGCAAGCATGATGCAACCAGTACATCAACACGCCACATTCCCAGCCACTTTTGTCGGTGGAATTCGGAGTCCATGTGTATCTGGACATCCAAAAAACGGCCCTATGGGAAAAATTTTGTGAAGATGTACACAAAATTTTCCCAACTGCGGTGTACGTTGCACCTCACTCCATGTCACGCGGTTGGCTGGACCTAGGTTTCAAAAGCAAAATAGCAGCATACGAGGCTGCAGCAGTGCGCAGAGTGGTCAACCTCCCCAAAGGGCAACAGGTTGTCGAAACTAAATGCACCAGATAACAAAATCAAACCAAATTTTCCTTACGTTTGACTTTTTGCCTACTACGGTAAAACGTGACATTTTGGAGCAACACCTGAAAGATGGTCTCGCCATATATGGCAAAATACAATCTTTTGAAATGCAACGTTTCATGCTGATGCCACACCTGTGCACCAGCAAAGCCATCGCAGTTCTCACCCCAACCGAGGAGATCATAAAGGACCTAACCCAGATCCTGCACTCCACCTTTATTGATATCACAGGGCACACCACCCACCCATTCCGGGTAACCGTGGACAGCGCGCCCCCCATTTGCACCCAATGTGATGCGTTCAGCCATAAGGCGCACGCATGCCCCATCAAAAAGGGCATCACATTCCAAGAGCACCCTCGGCGGCCATGGCCAGTGGAGAGGCGCACTACAAACCAACTGCAAGCACCAAGGAGGCTTTCCCGTGAGGAGCACAAGGCTGCTACCTATTGGTAAAGCCCATCTCCCTGCAGGAGTGGAAGAAGGCCAAGCAGGCCCATAGGACCGCGGCCAAGGAAGCGGCCAAGGCCACCACCACCATCCCACACTCATAACGCCAGGAGGACATGGAGACCTTCACGGTGGAAGCAACTCAGGAATCCATCACCCAATCAGATTGGGAGGCCCATGCTGAATGGGCCACTCAATCCGAGGATCTGATGGGAGATTTGATCTCACCCAATTGCTGCACCCAAGCCCTGGTCAAAACTGACTTGGGACCTATCCCAACCAAAAAAAAAATTTTTTGCCCCACTTGACGGTGCACCGAACTTATCTGCACCGCAAAAAATTTGTCCGACGTCGGGAAAACAAAAAGCGAAGGCCAAAGCCAACGCGACTCTTTCCACAAAATTAACAAAAACCCCGATAGCGTTGCTGCTAATACCCACGCTGCTGTGAAAGCCTGTGGGGACCTGGAAGAGGCTGGTGGGCCCAGGGGTCCACCCCCTCACACCTAAGGTGTGAAGGGGGAAACCTTCACTCTGGGGACTTTAAATATCGCCGGACTAAGGCCTCCCCATACCGGGCTAGGAAACTGAGTTTTTTACAAAACAATTTACCCGTGGATATCCTGGCCATCCAGGAAACCCACTGTCCACGAGGTTCCGAGGAAGCTTAGAAAACAATGCTCCTACCATCCCTATCCTTTTGGTCGGAGCACTGTGGGGTGCTAATTCAGAAAAATAATTTTTTCAAATTACATCTTCAGAAACATTCCTAAATGGCCAAGTGCTCATTGTCACCTTCTCATGGGCCGATGTTGCACACACAATCATCAACATATACGCCCCAAACGGTGCACAAGAGCGTCAGGAATTTTTCTCATCAGTCAAATCCCTCCCGCTACCCCTGATTCTTTCCTTATTGGCAACATGAACTGTTGGCTAACCTCACCAACGGACTGGTGGCTGCCCTCACCCCACGCCCCACAGGGTCATGTAGAACTACGCGTTCTAAAAGCCACCCTTTGGTTAATGGATGCGCTGCCATGACATGCCCCACTGCTCAAAAACATGATGCATCCCCACGTCCACAATGGCCAATTAAGGTCCATGACCCGCATTGACCTTATTCTAGCACCGGCGATATTCCAACTCCACATCTCCCACTTCAAAACAATGAAAATAGAATTCTCCGACCACTGACTGGTCTCAATAACATACCACTTACCCATCACAGTTGCAAAGGCCACACATTGGTACAAAATCCGCCACCCAGAGCTCGCGTCACCAGGATTTTCCATGTGGGTGGAAGAGGCAACTTTGGCAAAATCATTTTTTGCACCGTTTTGCACGGACCCCATTTCCACATGGGCAACATTCAAAGAGGACACCATCCACCAATATCATTATCTCTCATCCAGATGCTCATGAGCCACATCGGCAGTTATATTGCGCGCGCTGGCAGAATTGGCCCACTTGGAGTCCAACATTCCAGCCTCAGGATATAGCCCTACATGGGGCCAGAAGTGGGCGGAGGCAGCTGCCCACCTCAACGCACTTGAAAGGCAACACAAACATTGGGTTTGTGTCCAATACAGGGCCACACGCATCACTAAAGGTGACAAGTGCACCGCATACTTCTTCAAAAAAATTTTGCACCATGCCAGAGCATGGCCTGCACACAGGTGCGAAGATCGGATAATTCTATTGTGGATATACCAGCTGAAGTGGCAATCGAAACGCAAAGATATTACTCTGAGTTATACCGAGCCAAACCAATTCAGCTGGCCAAAATGGCGGAATTTCTCAACAGAGCTCATATCCGCACCATTTTCCGATACCCAGAAATAATGAATTTAATTTCTCCAAACGAATTATGGACTACCATTTGCAGTGCACCAAACCAAAAATGCCCAGGCCCAGATGGCATTCCATCTTAGTTCTACAAAAAATATTTTAAATATATATCCCCATTGCTGCTAGCCTCACTCAACCAAAGCCTGTTGGAAACGCGCCTCCTACCAGGAGGACATGAGGCCTTTACGGTCACACTCTTCAAGAAAGGGGATAGGCTAGACTTAGCCAACTGGCACCCCTTTTCTCTAACAAACACAGACACCAAAATTTTAACAAAAATCATGGCTAACCGTTTAGGGACTGTAGCATCTGCCACCATCTCCCCAGAACAATTCAGTTTCATCCCCAGAAGGTCGATTTGGGATAACGTGCACTCTGTGGCTAATGTGTGTCAGTCCACAGCCTCTGGGGCACTTGTATTCTTGGACCAACAAAAGGCCTATGATAGAGTAAACTGGGAATACCTTAGGGCCTGCCTCCATCAATTCCGCCTACCTCCCCGCTTCATTAACTGGGTGATGCTGCTCACGGAATCTGCAACAATGGCAGTGCGCGGCCCAGGTTTTCTAACGGAAGTAGTCCATCCTCAAAGGGGCCTGCGACAAGGGGACCCCCTGAGCCCACTCTTATACAACTTCAGCCTTGACCCACTACTGCGAAATGTGAATGCCCAACTCACTGGGGTCCATGTGCCAGGCCAAACCCCAGTCAAGATGATGGCATTTGCAGATGATTGCATGGTGGGGGTGTCTAATAACAAAGATGCATGCGCGCTTGAAGCCCTAATCCAGGAATATTCCCGGGTAAGCAACGCGGCACTGAACGCCTCCAAAACCGAAATCATCCTCCTTGGTCAGTTTCAGAACTGCTGGGCCCCAGCAAGTAGTTTCCAACCCAGCCCATCTGCTCGCCCACGTCCACGCCTTACTAACTCAAAACACACCGCTCCACTGGTGCTCCCCTTTGTGCCACGACCTACCATAGGACCAGTACGCCATCTGGGCGTGTGGTTGGAGGCAGGTGGATACGCGTCAGCAGTAATGGAGTGCCATATACTGGACAACGTGACGAAGCGAATCGCCTCTCTCAGAGCCCACCCTACTACCCTCACTAGCAGGGTTGTTCTTGCCAACTCTATGCTCCTATCCAAAGTCTGGTTTGGAGCCCACGCCAACCCTTCTCCCCAAGCTTCTTCAAATCCATGTATGCTTTGCTACAAGGTTGGCTTTGGTCAGGCCGCCCTCCACCAGTACGGCTAGAGGTCATGTTTGGCCCTCATCATCATGGTGGCATGGGCCTACTTGACTTCAAAGTCCATGCCGCCAAGATCCTGAGCACCTGGATTGCGGCCGTCACTGCTCCTACACTCCCATCCCAGCACTGGTCCCGCGCAGCCTGCTCCAACTTCTCCCGAGCCTTGGGCCTCAACAATCCATCAAACCCCCACTCCCTGATGAAATACCTCGCATCACACACATCAGCCACAGGTCCTCACGGGACCAAAACCCACTACAAACGAATCTTACTCTCCATGCGCAGCGCAGAGTGAAGAATTCGTATTAGTAAACATACAACCCAAAGAGGCCGCCCCTCTCCTCAGTTCACACAAGAGGTACAGGGGCTACCCATCCATGATGGCGTGATCCCCATTCGCCCCCAAGCCCTATCCAGGGTGGACTACCTGGACATGATGGACATCCCTTATTCCACTGAGACCCAAAAGACTATCTTAAATACGCACACCATCCTCTGTTGCAGCCTCAAGTCCGCTCCCATGTGTGGCGCTGCCTGAGGCGGGTGTATCGTACAGCTGAGTGCTCTAATGCTTTACACTCATCCTGTGTCATGTGTGGCCAGTATGGAACGCTGTTTCACCGCCTGGAGAAGTGCCCCACCTCTGAAGTAATATGGCGCGAAGTCCAACGTCTGCTAGGCCAGGATCAAACACATCCCTTCAGTCTGTCAAGAGATATGTTTGCTTCATCAATGGCCTCCCCCTCCCACCCTCCCTCCATGCTCTGGTGGTTGCAATCGCCATGTGGACTATCCACACGATTGTCTTGGATGCCATCGCTGGATCCATCCCCACCCTCCCTGAAGCTGTCCACAGATTCTGGTCTCATTTGGTGGATCACTTTCAAGCGTGGATGTTTGGATATCTCCCACCGCGTCGCTGACATCTGGTCTCCTCCTGGTTCCCAGTCTGGTTCATCAAATCAGACCCCTTCCTCCACACGTGCTCAATAGTGGCTACGTCCCCTACACACGTTCCCTCCCCCTTCCCATAAGTGGCGTTCCCACTGGCAACAAGAGATATCATCGCTTCTCTGGGGTGCCTCCCCTGGTACTAAGTTTTGTCTCGTCTGAGTCATATTTGGAAGTGTCCGTCCCATGGTCGGCCTTCCCCACAATAAATTTAAATTTAAAATAATAAGGTAAAGAGCCGGGCAAACGCGGTAAAGGGCAGCGGACCCAGACCTGCACCACCCAAAGGTACTAAGCGCACAGGTACAAATGAAAATCTCAGCAAAAATAAAAACCTGAGGTGGCGCCTCCTGCAGGTTTCATCAATTTTTTTTTGGTAAAACACTGCAGCTACTTTGAAGTATCCCAATTGCAACTACTGTCATTGGTGGAACACAGGATATGAGTTTTCCTGGGCATAGAAACACCAACAATGTGGGAAAAGTTTGGCAAAGCCCAACAAAAATTTTTTCCATATGCGGTCTACTTAACAACTCATACTATCCGCAGAGGTTGGGTAGATCTTGGGTTTGAAACTGCAGAAGAAGCAAATGAAGCAGTGAAAGTCAGAGTGGTACTCGAACTTCCCAATGGACAGCAATTGGTCCCAACCAAATGCACCCATTGGACTGAATCCAAGGACATTTTCATAATTTTTGACTATCTTCTGACCACACTGGCATGCACAGTAGTTGAAAGACATCTTTGAGAAGGCTTGGAAGCCTACAGAGAAATTTATAGTTTGAAATATAATAATTCCAGATGATGCTGACCCTTAGCATATGGAAGGCAATCGCAATAATTTCACCAAACCAGGATGTAGTAGAGGGTATTACAAAAAAAACCCCACATTGCATCCTTCACAATTGATGAGAAAAAATCTCAGCTGTTCTGTGCAACAGTGGAAAGCACACCCCCTATTTGCAACCACTGCCAGGCTTTTGGGCACAAGATTCATGCTTGCCCAATAAAAGAAGGCCTGAGAGAAATGGAATTCTGTGAGGAGGAAATGGGCGAAGATGACTCAGAGTATGCCAAAATCTTGGATACTACACAAGCCTTCAACTGGGGAGAACACGAGCAATATAAAATAATTGACCCTATTTCCCCAAAAGAATGAAAAATGGCCAAACAAGCTCGCAAGCTGACCATGGTTAAGGCAAAGGCCTCTGCGGAATCAACCATATCACCGGAGCAGATCCAGGAAGACATGGAGGAATTTGAGTCCATGAATTAATCAAATCCCATGAAAACCATACACCCAATCTGACCAGTCTATATTCGGTGGAACCCAATTCAGAAATGAATGCAGCAAAATTGGGGTTCAGTGCACACCCAGAAATTTCATAATTTAACCAAATCAGGAAGGAAAATCAAAAATGGAATGCGCAAGAAAACAATGTGGCCAACAAAAATCCACAAGTGCACCGCAATAACATATTGAAACCATTCAAATCCAAAAGAGAGGAGAAAAAACTGCGGTGATAAAAGGGGCAGAATACACCCCAACTCCTACTAATGATTATGCTCTCCGCAGAAGAGGTGCAGTGGAGAGCAATGTGAGCGAGGGAGTAGGGCCGTGAGGCCCTGCTAACCACTCTTGAGGAGCATTGGGCATCTTGGTAGAGATAGGGATGCTGAACATAGCGGGACTCAAGGCCTTAACGTCCTGGGCCAAGAAGTTGAGTCTCCTACAAAACCCACTGTCCACAGGGAGAGGAGGAGGCATGGGAAAAATGCTCCTCCCAACAACATTGTTTTGGTCGCTTCACTGTGGGGTGATAGTATGAGTGAACCAAAACTTTAAATTTATAAATAAAAATATATTCCTGGATGGCTGCATACTTGCTGTAACCTTCTCGTGGCACACCAAAGTGCACACAATAGCCAGTGTGTATGCCCTGAATGGTACACATGACCGAAGAGAATTTCTCACAGCTCTAACAAAACTAAATCTACCAGCAAATACTTTCATAATGGGAGACATGAACTGCTGGATTAACCCAGAGATGGATCGATGGCCATACACAACAGAGATACCACAAGGGCAAGTGGAACTCCAAGTACTAAAGGCCACCCTGGGACTAAATGATCCACTGCCAAAAAGGCAATCCCTGCTAAAAAACATGACACGCCCACATGTACACAATGATACACTCGTCTCTATGTCAAGGATAGACCTAATACTTGCACCAGCATTTTCTGTCACCAAATTCAAAAAGTTTAAACTGCAAAAATCAAATTCTCCAACCATCAGCTTGTTTTGGTCTCCTACAAACTGGCGGAACCAAGCACCCAGATGGTGCAGAATACGCCCAGAAAGTTTAGCTGACCCAGAATTTCAATCCTGGATGGAGGAAATATCCTAAACCCAGGATTTTCAAACACCTTTTTTCTTGGACCCACTAACCACCTGGGAAAACTTCAAAAGATCAAAAAGCTAACAAATTAAACATATATCATCTAGAAGACACAGGGCAGTTTCAGCCATTATCAAGCACACATTGGCTGAAATTGACTATCTAGAAAACAACGTACCAAGAATGGGATACAGCATTGAAGTGCGTTGCAAATGGGCGGAGGTTTCTGCTCAGCTAAATATCCTGATCCGCAAACACCAACACCAAGTTGGAGTCCGATATAAAGGCAGAAACATAAGAGATGGAGAAACTTGCTCAGGCTACTTTTTCCACCAATTTCAAGCCAGAAAAAATATGATAGCTTGTACACAGGTCCGTTGACCAGACAAATCCATAGTGGAAAACCCAAAGAAGTTGTGACCAAAGTGCACAGGTTTTATACAAAATTGTATAAATCTGAGCCGGTCAAACCAGAAAAAATCAATAAATTCCTTAGAAGCACACATATCGACACTGCAGTTAAATAACAATTTAATTAACCTAATATCATGCGAGGAATTATGGAAAGTAGTATGTGGTGCACCAAGAGGGAAATGCCCTGGACCTGACGGGATTCCCTATGAATTTTATATAAGATATTTTATTAACATCTCTAACATTCTTCTAGCTTCAATGAACATGTGTATTATGGAAGCATGCCTCCTACCTGGAGGCAAAGAAGCCTACACGGTCACTTTATTCAAGAAAGGAGACATATTAGACTTATTTAACTGGCGCGCAATTTCCCTAACCAACATATATACATAAATATTCACAAAAATTATGGCTAAACGACTAGGAGAAATTGCAACTTATGCAATATCCCCATCACAATATGGATTTATCCCATGAAAATCCATATGGGATAACATCCACACAGTTGCAAATGTCTGCCAGTCCAAAACCTCTAGAGCACTTGTCTTTTTAGACCAACAAAAGGCATATGACAGGGTGAACTGGACCTATCTTAGGGCCTGCCTTCAAAAATTCAAGCTTCCAAATAGATTTATAAACTGGGTAATGTTGTTTACAGAGTCTGCAACCATGGCTGTGCGGGGAGCAGGCTTCTTAACCAACCCAGTTATCACACAGAGAGGACTAAAACAAGGAGACCCCTTAAGCCCTCTACTCTACAACTTTAGCCTAGACCCCCTAATCTGAAATACAAACACACTGCTCAAAGGAATCAACGTCAAGGTCCAACCACCAGTCAAAATGATGGCCTTCGCTGATGATTGTGTGGTGGGCATATCCAACAATCAGGACGCTTGCAGTATTGAGAAGATAATATAATACTATTCAGCCATAAGTAACGCATCACTTAACACTGAGAAAACGGAAATTATACTCCTGGGGAAATATTGGACCCAGTGGATGCCATCTACATAGGGCCAACAAGCTAGTACAACATCAAGACTCCTGACCAGACATAGGAAGCGAAAATTAGCAATGATCTCACTGAAACTTCCATTCATCACCAAGCATACATCTGGCCCTGTTTTTCACTTGGGAGTATGGTTAGAAGCAGGAGGATACGCTAACTCCATGATGGAAAATCATCTTCTAGACAAAATAACAAAACGCATTTCATCCTTACATGGACACCAAACAGGTCTAACAGGAAGGGTCATGGTAGCCAACTCTATGATTCTATCAATCATATGGTTCACGGCCCATGCAATCGCTTACTCACCATCTTTCTTCAACACAGTCCACGCCCTATTACAAGGATGGCTATGGTCCAACCACAACCCCCCTGTACGCCTTGAAACCCTATTTGGCTCTAGAAGGAATGGAGGTATGGGGCTTACTAATTACGTGGAGCAAGCAACCCATATACTGGGATCCTGGATAGCTCAGGTTACTAGCACAGATCTTCCAGATACACACTGGGCCAGAACAGCAAGATATAACTTCACACTTGCACTACAATTAAGAAACCTAGTTCACCCGAACACATTAATCAAGTATCTGGCATCCCATCCCACAGCTGCTGGACCACACGGCAATCCTGCATATTTCAAATGAATACTCCTAGCCATGAGAAGAGCGACATGGTGGATTCACATAAATGACCAAACCAGTCACCGAGGATGCCCAAGGCTAACTCACAGACATGAGATCAATGATCAAGTAGTCACAGACAAAATAATAAAAGCAAAAGCCCAAATACCATAGCCAGGATAGCTTACCTGGACCATATGGACATACCCTACAACCTGGAGAGCCAAAGAAGAGTATGGAGATACACACATCACCCTCTACTCCAACCCAGGATAAGAGCACATGTATGGAGGTGCATGAGGAGAGTATACCAAACAGCTGAACGGTCAAACGCCAATCAAACCTCATGTGCAATATGTGGTCAGTATGGAAGCCTAGCCCACCGTTTAGAAAAATGCCTAACATCAGTGGCGGTATGGAAAGAGGCCATGCGCCTTTTCCGCCTAGAAGACAGACATACATTCAGTTTAGCAACGAACATGTTCTCTATAAACATGGACTCTCCTATCCACCCATCTCTCAGGGCGCTAATAGTAGCAATAGCACTATGGACAATACTTACAATGGTACTGGAATCGTTCACAGGAGCAGCGCCAACAATCCAAGAAGCCATTCATCGCTTCCATATCCATATATTGGAACATTTCCAAGCATGGCTGTTTGGACATATGACCCCCATAACGGAAGGAGAATCAACACAAGGTTCCACATATGGTTCCTAAAAGTTGATCCTTTTCATTCACACATGCTGCATCCAAGAATAAGTCAGCATAACTCCCCTTCCCTACCGTCCTAATCTTGGTGATCCTGGAGACAACAAGAGGGGCCTTGAACCCTCTGGGGTGTCTTTAATTGTAAAATTTCATTAGTTTTCTCACTATATTGGAAGTGCTTGTCCCCTGGTCGACCTTCCCCAAATAAACAATAAAAAATAATAATAATAATAATTTTATTCGAGGTGGGTTGACCTTGGGACAATTATGCCACACTGAAGAGAGGGGGGCAGAATTTGGAATAAAGGGGCCATAACCTAGACCTAAGTACTGGGGAGAGCCATCGTGGCTAGTGTTCCCATGGATCCTGGTGGTGTTAGAAGGGGTTCACTTGAGCTGCTCGGAGAGTTTTTGCTGATGTTGATGCAGATTTGTAGTTCCATGTTGACAGTTAAGAAGGGGAAAGGAAGCCAGCTCTTCACCATCCTCTGAAGTTGGTGTGGAGTTTTTTTCACTGAACTGTCAAATATTGAATGATTTAATTATGTTTTTGTTAAATCAATTTCTGACATCAATAGGTTTATGGCCAAATTTTGAATTGCCTTGAGATAAATCGTGTGTTTGTCCATAGGGACAATGCAAAAATAACTGCTTGGAGCAATTCTGAGATTGGTGAGTCAATATTAGGTGCCATAAAATTTGTGATTGGACAGAGTTCAGTGGGTACACAGTTGGGTGCCATCAGTGGCCACGCTAGTTTCCATACAAGTCAGGCCGCTGGGAACTCTTTCAACCTATGCAGCAGGGTATCTTTTGCACCACATACTTTACAGTATTTCTGGGTTGAGTTGGACCGGTTGGCTGTTTAGTAGGCCCTGTGTAAGTATCACCAGACATTCGCCCTAATTTTTGGTAAAGTAAATCGTGGGTCGCAAATTTCCAATTTTTTTTTGAGTTTTTTTCATCATATGGCTGAACATTATGGTCCAGGAGGTCAATACGGGCTAGGGTTCATGCTTTTGGTGGGGGGTATTCTATCACTGAGACTTGTGTGCCCCTGTATTCCTGAGCGTGGGTATGGTTTTCAGACCCTCAACTGCGTTGCCCCCTTGTGATGCTGAGAGGGAACAGCCAAGCATCTTGATAGATGGTCTTCAGTACTGTGCAGGAGAAGCTCAAGGCCTGGTGTGGGCTGTGGGCATTTGGATTGGCTGCCAGGTAGGACAGGAGGGTGTTTTGCGCTGTGGAATTGGCTAGTCTGAGGTCCCTGGACAGGTTGATGTGTGCAGCATGTGACCAGTGGTTTGGTTCAGGGGTTGGGCTTGTCACTCTAACTATCCACTTACCAAATATTTTATCTGATTGAGTGACATGGTCGGTGAGGCCTAAGCCCCCTTCCATTCTTGGTCTGTGGAGCAGGCCTACTCATATCAGGGCTCTTCTGCCTTCCCACAACCATGACTGCAGTAAGGCCCTGATGCGGTTGTAAAAATTCTGAGGAGAAGGGGACAAATTGCAGCTGGGAACCAGAGGATTGGAAGCAGGAGGGAATTCACAACTGTGACTCACCCTATGAGTCCCATTTGCCTTCCCCTGAGGGAGGCAATGTGGGATGCAAGCTTCTGGATGAGCCCATCCTCGATCCAGGGCAGGTCCAGCCCATTGGGGCTCAGGGTGATACCCAGGTGTTTACTGGGCTACCCAAAGACACCCCAAATGGGGCCTGGATTCTGCCCAGTTTTTTGTTTTGTGGATCTTGGTGGGTGGTGAGGGTGGTCCTTAAGTGCTGGTGAATTGTACACATTTCTCTGACTAAATTTGTTTTTAATTGAATTTGATTTAATTTTTGAATTGTTGTTTCAATTTATCTTGATTATTATCTGATTTTTGCATTATGATTATTCAAATTACATGAATTTGGGTGGGAAGTTGATTCATCACCAGTTACATCATCCATGGCGATGTACTGAGACCTGAAATTAAGGTCTCAATTATTGGATTAATTGATTAGTTAAATTATTTAAATCATTTAAATTATCTAAATTATTTAAATTATTTAAATTGAATTCTGAGACTTTGGAATTATGCATTAAATTACTAGAGTTGCTTTTGTCAGTTTGACCACTTGATTTGTCACTGGTTACATCATTACTTGGTCATGGTCTGAGACTGCAATTAAGGTCTCAGCCATTTATATGTGTATTTAAATTGTTTATATTGTTTAAATTAATGCTCAAAACTTTTATGTTTCACACTTAATTGTTTAAATTGATTTAGTCAACTCAGCCAGTTAATTTGTTCCTGATTCCATCAATTTTATGTTAATTCTGAAAACTCACAATAACTTCAGTACTTACCTGCTTATCAAATCTGATTTTTGCATTCAAATTTGGATTAGCTGATGCTTCAATGATGTCATTATCACTATCAGCAGCCAGCTCCTGATTTGTTGCTTTTGAGATGCATCTGACTTCCAAACTTTCTGAATGCATTTTTTGGCACTCATTATCTATTTTGGTATGCTTTTTCTTACTAACCATGATATCAGTCTTCCTTTGATGTACAACGGCGCCAGGTATATAAGGCTGGCTGTCACCCACCCCAGATACCATTTCCATCTAAGTGGGGGTGACAGGAGGCAGTGGCAGGGTGGTTCTAGCTGGGGCCAATTGGCAAACCCTGGTTCATGTTTTGCTGCCCCAGGTTGGTTGGGTGATTTTTGTACCACCAACAGGTAAGATCTCCATTTTTGATTTGTTAATCCTTGCATTGCTAGCTGATTCATATTGGTGGATGATTGACTCACGTTTCTCCAAGTCCTCCAAGCTTGCAAATCCTATGACTGCATTGTCGTCATATGCCAGAGCTTTCAGCGGTGGCTGCCCATGCAAGCCAATGCCTTCCAGCTCTGCCTCTGCCACCTGCAACACTGAGTTGAAAGCCAGGTTGTACAACAGGGGGCTCAACGGGTCCCCTTGCCTTACCCCAATTGAGGTTAGATTTTGGCTGACTGGAATCCAGTGCCTAGAACTGACAAGTTTGTTGTAGTCATTTGCTTTATCACCCAGGCAATGATTTTTTGTGGCAGGTGTGCTCTCTCTATGCAGCGGTGTAAGTATGACCAGTCACCCCATCATAAGCTTTCTGTTGGTCTAGGAATACAAATGCTCCACTAGAGTTCAACTGGGTGACAAAGGCGACTGTGTGGATGTTGTCCCAGATGCTCCTGCTGGGAAAAATCCATGTTGGTTTGTTAAGATCATGTTCCTCCCAATGGAACCCAGATGACGCCAGAATTTTCAAAAAGCAGTAAGGTCAGAGTTTATCAGCGATATTAGACACCAATTGTTGAGTGAATGTGTGTCACCTTTCTTGTGAAAGAGAACAAGCAGAACTTTTTCCCTTCAGGCATGAGCTTGGTCTCATCCAAGCATCTGTTGAGTGCAGTAAGGAGGATGTGGCTAAGGAGGTCTGGAAACTATGCAATCAATTCATACAGGATCCCATCAGGTCTTGGACTCTTCCACTGGGGAAGGCTCTTGATTGCCGCGTTGAGCTCCTCCTTCATTATCGGTGCTGTGAGGGCCAATGTGTCCAGGTTTGGGGGTGGCTCCACCCTCGCAAGGAAGGACTCTTTGTCCTGAGGTAAAGTGCCCTTGTTCTAATATAATTTCATGTAGTATTCATGGGTTATGTCCACTAGCGCCTCTGGGGAGTGTGCTATGGTGCCATCTTGAGTGGCCAGAGCGTTGCATCGGGTCTGGGATTTCCAGGTGATGAACTGGCGCATGAAGAATCTGGACAATTTTTCACCCTTTGGCCACCAGTTTTGCTCCCACCTGTAACACGAGCTGTTCCTGAGTTTGCTTGCTAAAACCTTGATCTTGAGGGTCAGCCGAACACATTCCCACATCCAGTTGGTGCTGTGGCCCACTTGGGGGGCATTCCTCTCAAGATGTGCACGTTGGTTGATCGCCCTTTGGAGTGATGATGCCTCAGCCACGTGCCTCCTGGAGAACATACATTTTTAGTGGCAACCATCTCAGCTTTCAGGCGTCCCCAGGTCTGGATTGGGTCTTCGCTGAGGGGGTCCCTCACATCACTGGACAGTGTTCATACTGCTAACCAGTGGGCGATGTCAGCGTTACTCACAGTTTGTGGGTGAATCTTTTCCCACTTTGGGCAGTGGTTGTGCCTGCAACTCCGACCTCAAGGTAATCCTTACCAGCCGATGGTCCAAGTGGGTGACATTAACCGTCTCAAAGTTTTCTACCCCATTTCTAAGGGTCACTAGGATTCATATTAGGTCAATGTGCATCATTGAGAGCAGCTTACCCTCTCTGACTTGTTGCCTTGTCATGTGCTCAAGGTTTGGCATGTCCTTTGGGTGTGCATCAATGACTCCCAGTATAACCATGAGTGACGCAAGTTCCTGGTGTCCGTGGAGTGATCAATGTCCAGGGGCCATCTGTTTGTGGCCTTGTGAGCCAACAGTTCATGTCCCCTAGGAGGAAACTGTTTTCCAGTAGTGGTAAATTGGCCACCTCTTCAAAGAAGTTGGCGTGATCGCTGGGGATGTTGGGGGTGTAGTTATTGACTATGGTGTACTGATTTCCCTGCCAGGTGATTGTGATGGCCAGGACTCTCCCCCCTAGGTGATCAGTCAAGGATGTGATGGTGATGCCCCTGCCTGGTTTGATCATGAACCCACAGAGGGTGGACCAAGTTGAGAAGTTTGGGAGGAGCATCCGGGTCCACTCAGGTTCCTCCCCCTCAGGCAGTGACTCTCCTGGATCACCAGGATGTCAGCCGGAGGGTTTCACAGGTGCTGAATTTCTTGGCCTAGGACGTGGCGGCCTTCAGCCCTGCATATTGAACATCCCTATTGTGATTGGATTACCCAATCCGCTTGATCCACCTTAATCAGATAGTTCTAGGCCATTTGACCCAGTTCTATCACGATTCAAGCGATTTGAGCTTCGAGTGCCCATTCAGGAGCTCTGCACCACTGAGCTAAGCTGAGCTGAGGCAGCACTCACTCTATCAATAGCTGGACCATCTTAAAAATTTTTTGTAACCCTTGTTCTGAGAGTTTTTTGTTGAGATTACAGGTAGGTGACCAGAGTTGTAAACTCCAGCCTGAACCAGTGCCAGTTCATTTCCTGCTCCTGTGGGCAGCATTTGTCCCTGTGTCGCCGCCTGCATCTGCTGGTTTGCTGTCCCCTCCATTGACTCCTCGGGGGTCTCTCTCAGGATCTCAAAACAGTTTGCATTTCAACATTATTGGTTTCCAGAATCTGATTCACTTTTTTAGCTTCCTCAGCCCTCGCTCTAGCCTCTGCTCATCTCTTCACTTTCTCCTCTGCTTTGCATTGTTTGGCGGTGACCAGTTCGACGATCTGATACTCACCATGTTCCCCCCAGTTGAATGTGGTTGTTGCCACCTGAAGTTTACCAAAATTTTCGTCATTTTTGTCCATTTCCTCAGGGTCCTCCTCCTCCTGCTGCTTGCCTACAGCAGGGCATGCATGGGCCCAATGCCCAAGCGCCTGGAAGTGTTGGCAGATGGGAGGAACCTTCTCTGGGGTGACTTTGAAGGGGTCAGATGCTTGTCCCTCAGCAAGATGAACTGTGCATATGCATGGGATCAGGTTGGGATTAGCTTCTACTTCTGGCATGGGGACAATAACCGCAATTGTCTTTCTGCTGCAGAGTTCCAGCATGAGGTGGAAGCGCTGCAGCTCAAACTGCTTCACTATTCCGTACTCCTCAAGGCCTTTGATTAGCTCTGCTTTTGACAAAGTCGCAGGGGAGATCAGTTGGGAGATCTTCAAAGGAGATGAAGAGGTCATTCTCCTTGTTCCAGTGGGTACAATGTACCTTTAAGTGGTGGGGTACACCTTTGATGGTCACTTCAATGATGAACTTTGCCGCGGCATCTGCCTTCTCCACTGTGGTGAAGCCACTATCTACAAATTCTTGACAGAATTCTTGCTTAATAAAAACGGCATTTTTCAAAATAAACCCTTCTTTTTTTCAGTAATTGCCAACAAGATCTCCAGGTGTTCGGCCCTGAAGTTCACTCTAACCCCATGTTAAATAGGGGAGAAGGGAGTGATTGGCAGATATTATTGTAGAGCATATGCTAGTGTAGCATTTTCAAGTATCTTTGGGTAGGGACTTGCATCGTTCGTTGATCTGGTTTTCTTGGCAAACCAGGAGCTCCTTGTGGGAGGCGTTTGATTCCCTTGGGGAACGCCAGGTTGGTGGAATTACCACCCTTTGCGATGTTCTCCCAAGAATTCTGATTGAAATTGTGCATCATTTTTTTCTTTACTGATTATTGAATGTTCAAGTTCAACTTGAATCTTCTTTCGCTCTATAAAAGTGATGCTTAGGAGAAAGAAAAGCAATAATTTTATTTAACCAAGGCAAGCCAATCAGGGGATGGGCATTGCCGAGTATGTGAAGAAAATGAAGATAGATAAAATTGGGCACCCCAGGGTACTCAGGTTACCCCTGTTGCCAGCGGGACTGCCAGTTATGGGGGGTTGGTGTGCTACTCCGAGGGGTTTCCCCTGCTATGGAGCAGGTGTGAAGGAAGGGGTCTGTGTGGAGGAACCAGAGTGGAAACCACGATTCTATGAGCGCCTGTTGCCTTGGCCTCATATATCCATAGAGCCAGGCTTGGAAGTGCTCCAGTAAGTTGACGTGGAACCTGTTAATAACCCCATGGATGGTTGGGACCATCCCCTGAACTCATCTAAGGCAATGGTGTGGATTGTCCACATTGCAATGGGTGTCATTAGGGAGCAGAGGGTAGATGGGCTTGGTGACTTGATCTGATATGCGAGGAGGCTCTTTGATATAGAAAAGTCCTGCTCGTTTTGGATCTTAAGCAGGCGCGCGACTTCCTGCCATATGGCTTTTGTGGGGGGCATGTTTCTAAGTGGTGGTGTAGGGAACCCTCCCCTCCACATAATGCACAGGCTGCATGGAGGGAATTGGAGCAGTCCGCCATCCTAAAGGTCCTTCTCAGACAGCGCCAGGCATTGGCTCTTACCCTCGGCTGTAGGAGTGGGTGGTGCATCATTCTCCACACTGTCTTCTGTGTGGTTAAGTTGTATGGGATGTCCAACGCATCTAGGTATTCGATTCTAGCAATGGTTGGGGTTGTAGCAAGCATGTCTCTCTGGGGGTGGTTTTCTGGATTTCTTAATTTGAAGTGGGGGCTGGGTTGTCCCTTCCCTGCACAGTGCCTGTGTTCTCTACGGTCCATCCCATGCGGCGGATGGTTTGGAGGATGCATTTGAAGTGAGGGGGGTTCCATGCGGGCCCATTGTGGTAGGGTGTTTAGCAAGGTATGATAGTAGTCTGGGTGGGCTATGTGGGTTGGTTAATTAAAGCGCCTGTGCAAAGTTAGTCCTCACTGCCCTGGACCAGTGTTGTTGCAGGAGGTCTGGGGCAAGGACTTCCTTTATCCAGGTACCCAGGATGCGGTTGGCGTGGCTCTCAAAGTCTATTAGTCCCATGCCTCCGCTTGAGAGTGGGCCAAAGAGTGTTTCCATCTGTATGGGAGGGTGAGAGCCAGGCCACATTCAGCCCTGGATGAGCGCGCGGATTGAAGTTATAAAATTGGGTGAGAAGGCGATCGCGTGGGCAGGGTACCATAGTATTGGGAGGATGAGTGAGTTAGCAACTGTTACTTATCCCATTAGTCCTGGGTATCTTCTCTTGAGGAAGGCTACGCTTTTGGATATCCGTTGTAACAGGTTACTTTCCATTGTATCATTAGCATATCCCCCTGATTCTAGCCAGATTCCAAGGTGGTGGACAGGAGTGGTGGTGGGAGGTGATGTGAAAGGTAAGATGAGTGGGTTTTTCCTTCGTATGGGGTATTAGGTTCTGGTATTGTAGCCCAGTTGTTAGTGTACTTGCCTAAGAGAATGATTTCTATTTTCCTTTTGTTGAACAATGCATTGCTCACCTTGGATATTCCTCTAGAGTGTGTTCCAGCTGTCAGGAATCTTCATTGTTTGCTATACCTGCTATGCAGTCATCTGCAAAGGCCAGTATCTTGACTGTTGGTTGTCCTTGTGCGGTTATCCCCATGAGACGTGAGTCAGTTACGTGGAGGAGTGGATCAAAGCTGAAATTATACAACAGCGGGCTGAGGGAGTTCCCCTGTTTGAGAGCTCTGTGTGGTGTGATCTTGTTAGTTAGGAAGCCAGGGCCGCATACAGCCATAGTTGCAGATTCTGTAAGTAGCATCGCCCAGTTTATGAATCTGGGTGGGATTTTGAAAGCGTGTAGGCATTCCTATAGGTATGGCCAACTAACGCCGTCGTATGACTTTTCCTAATCTAAGAAGACCAGGGCTCCAGTTGCTTTGAACTGACATATGTTTGTAACAGGGTGTATGTTGTTCCAGATTGAGCTCCCTGGTATAAACCCAAACTAGTTGGGTGACAGGACTTCAGAGGCAATTGCGCCTAATCTGGCTGCTAAAATTTTTGTTAGAATTTTTGTGTCAGTATTAGAGAGTGCAATTGGACGCCAGTTGCCAGGTCCAATTTGTCACCCTTTTTATACAAGGTTATGACATATGATTTATGGCCACCAGGTAGGAGGCGTTTTTCCAGCAAGCACTGATTCATAGATGCCAATAGGAGGGGGGCAATTTGCTGAAAATAATTTTTGTAAAATCTAGGGTATCCCATCAGGCCCTGGCATTTCCTACGTGGTGCACCACGGATTGTATCCCAAAGCTCCTCCCATGTTATTAGATTTAGAATATTGTAGTTTGGTGTGTACTTTGTATTCTAGCAGTTTGTATAAATTCTTTTAAATTTTGTGGGTTGGTGTGTCACGGTATAATTCAGTGTAATAGTGGTGTACTTCAATTCTGACTCTACTCATGGTCAATTGCTACAGTGCCGTTGGTCTTGAGG
>JAKSZP010002015.1:0-40714 GCA_022478985.1 Massospora cicadina | reverse complement strand
TCAGGCATCAAGAGTTTTGCGTGGTTGGTTTGGACCAACCACAAATCAACATTGCAACCAACTTGACGTTGGTATATTTTGCCACTGTCAGTGCACCAAATCTATCTACCAAAATGACTTTTGGTGTACTTTGGTGCCGTTGGTGCTACAAATAATTTTTTTTGTTTATGGCAGTCAAAAACTGTGGTATTTATGACTGTTACAGTTCTCAATTTGCCTGTATATATTTATATATTCGTTTTTCTATATTTGTTCATGCTTAACTCCAAACTACTTTACCAATTTGGATGATTTTCTTTTCAAGAAAAGACTGCTCTAACTTAGGTTCCATTTTACTTTATAAAGATCGATCAAGTATCTGACAAATAGTTTAGTATTTATAGTAAAATGGACCAGAAGCAATAGATTTTAATAGTGGAACTACTTCATTGATGAATAAACTTAACTCTGGCATTGGCAAAGCCATAGCTTTGAATTAAATTTTTGTTGATATATGCTCTATGGCTGAGGGGTATGTTTTAAAATCCAGGCAAATATGAGATCATTGTGTGATAAGCTTATATCATTATAGATGCCTATCATATCTGCATAATTTGACCAATAAAATCGGATAAATTTGATAAAATGACTATTTTAGATGGGGATTACTAAATATAGCTGAAAATGACCAATAAAATCAGCTAAATTTAATGAGTTGAACTGAAAAAGTTTCTGAGGTGGGTCAACTTGAGGACAAATATACCGCACCAAGAATTTTTTAGCCAGTACAGGTTTTAAACTTTTTATTTAACTGAGGTAAGCCAACCAGGGGACGGACATTACCAAACTAAAACTAAAAGCATAATAAAAAATAACGATTCAAATGAAACGCTCAAAATGGACGGATCAATTGAATTGTACCTAACAAAATATCCAACCAGGTGAGAAGCAAATACTTCTATCCCTCCATGGTGGATGGGAAGGGGGGATCAGGGGGCTTGTCTTTGGTCGCATCCATCTCATTCCAGAGTAGGGTGCGCGTTAAGGCAGATAGTAAGGGTGTTCGGGCATTGGCGGTATGGGGTTCAATATCTTTGATGACTGGAACTTCCAAATAGTTGCCAGCCATCATTATACCAACAATGTATTTGGCTAGAGCGTCTTCAGCTTTGAGGCGGGCATCTGGGAGTTTAATGAATGTGGCAATGTTAGTTTGAAATTAATTTTTGCTTTCAGATTCCGTGCTACTGTTACCACGTTCTGGATGGCTTCAGTGACGTTTTTGTGTAAAATTTTTCATGTTGATCTTACTTTGTGCAGTGAGATTTTTGGGGATGATGGGAGGTGGAATTTCTTCTGTGAGTGCAGCCACAGATTTAGCAGCAGCTTTGAGAAGTGGATGGCAATCTGGTGTGGCAGCTGCTTCTACTGCAAGCTGGTGGTTGCTGTAGAATGGTTTAGCATTAAATTGTGGGACATATTTCTGAGGTGGGATTTTGCATCCCATTCTGCGTTAAGCCGCTTGACTTGCAGCGTCAGTCATTCAATGACGTTACCTGATTCGTCAATTTCATCCAATAATTAAAATGGATTTTGGTTGAAATGGATTGGGGAATCAGCGTACATTTGAGGTTTGTTTGATTCATTTGTGGATGCATGGGATCAAACTGGGATCCAATCTGATATTTAATTAGGTAAATTATTTATGGCATTGGGGTAAGGTGGATGCTGATTGGTGGCTGTAGGTGCAGCTGCAGCATCAGGCATTGGAGGAGGGGGAGGTAGGATTGTACCCCATGTCAGAGTTGGCGCAGAGTGGGCAGCAGATTGGTTGGCATTGGGCAAACTTTCAGCGTCAGTGGAAGTTTCTGAGTATGGGCATTTGCATTTTGAGTGGTCTAACTCAAAACAGGATGGACAAATTGTCCATTCGCCCTCAACGCAGGCCCAGAATGGATGGTTGGGGGCAGATGGGATGGTGGCACAAGGGGGAATTGCTAAAGAAATTTTCATAAATTCAGGGCTGATTGTGGCATATGTTTGAGGCCCAGCGAGGCGTGTGGCCCCATTTGGGACCACAAATTGTAAGATGGGGTTGGCGCCGTAGGCTGCCAAACCTTCCATCAGCTCCTGGTGGAGCACTTCAGGGGGAGGTGGGTGGGCAAACCAGCGAACTGGACCATCAAGGTGGTGTCCATTGGGAGCCAGGTCTGAGTTGTTGGAAGGGGAATATTATTGAATATTAGTGGCACCATTGCTGCGGTGGCTGCATCAGCTTCACAGGAGACGCCAAGATCAAAGTACCCCTTATAGGGGCGGAAGTCAATGAAACAGGCTGGTCTCATCACCACCTGAGCTATTTTGATAATGGCTTGGTCGTTGTAGGGGAAGAATTTCCCATATCCAACCCTAAGGCCAAAACACATGTTGCTCTGGGGAGCACCAGTGGGCAGCGGGGCACCACTTGGGTTCAGGAAAGATGGGTATCAAGATCCTTGGGAGGAACAAATTGTCCCAAGGGTTTGGAATGACTGGGTGAGCCAGTCTGAGCGCGTTTTCCTGTCAGATGGAAAATGGAGAGGAGAGTTTCACCACTGCCCCATGCTGGGACAGTTGGTGGGGGATCCGATGACATTGGAGCAAGACTTTGATGTGTGATTAAGTGTTTGCTTTTAATTTACCAAATTAATTTGCTTAGAAAGTTACTTTGAGCAGAGAGAGTGCCTTAAAATAATTTTAGAATAAAATAACTCTTTTAAAATGCTCTAAAAGAATGAACTAATAAAAATAATGAATATTCAGTAAAACCTTTTTTGACATTGGTGCCAAAATTAAACTGACTTATAATAGCCATTTATAATATATACTCAGCACTTTATATTCTAAGTTGCATATAGTTTACACTTAGACTCAATCCAACATAAGCTTTAACTTATATTTGTGAGCAAAATTCTATAAGTCAAGGTAGAAGATGGCGCTAACTTCAAAAAGGGTTTTATTGAGCATTTATAATTTCTCAATTATAATATCTATATCTTTATTCAAGCTTTTAATAAGAAAAATAAAGGGGGTAGGAGGAAACAGTATTTTATCCTAAATAGTAAATGTTTCAAACCTGATGCAAAACAAACCTGCATCAAATTGGCAATAGGTTTCACCCTACTAGACAACCACCCTCTTTCCACTTTTCTTTATCTCTATGTCATTATTCAAATTTTTAGTATGAAATAAAAAGATGTGAAGGGAGGAAATAAGTTTTATCTCAGTCATTATAGGTTTTAAAGCTGTTACAAACTAAACTTGCACCATAGTAGTAACAGGTTTCACCCTGCTAAGCAACTAACCTATCTTTTTTATTTTTATCATAATATCTCAATTCAATACTTTGAGATAAATAATAAGATAAGAGCGGAGAAAATAATATCTTGTTCTATCCTGTATATGTTTTGAACTGGTTATGAACCAAACCTGCAGCAGATTGGTAGTAGGATATACCTTGTTAAACTAAGTACCCTTGCATAGCAAACCTATTAAACCCATTGAATTTATTAAATAACACCAAACTGGTAGCTGAAACACTATCAATAAAAATGCTTACACCAGGCTATAGAATAGATACTTTTTCTAGCTTGCTATATGGTCTTTAGTAGGTTCCTATAAACTAATAACAGCCATATTAAACTTAAATTCCTAGCTTATGTTATTTAAAAAATCACAAAATGGTTTTTATTTATTGATTTAAACTTCTATAAATATTTTTGGTTAGAAATTGAATTTCAAAAACCTTACCTACTTGAGAACTTAACACTCAAGAGGCATATACATACTAAATTTTGTGTGATAGTTTTTTAGGTTGGGAGCAATAATATTTTTAATATGATTTACAAATTAAAACTGTTTATAATAAAAATTTGTTACATAAAAAACATCTGTTAGATATAAGAAGTAAAAAATTTTATAGATAGTTTCATAGTGTGTATCAATAATTAAAAAGTTCATTAATTCCAAATTTTAAATCCAAGCAAATGTGGTTTAGAATATATGATAAAAATTGGCTTTTATAAGTTAGAATTATAGTTTTTGTAATTTTTATAGTTAACTTTTCTTTCTCGTTGCAAACACTTTTCCAACCCATTCAATTCAAGACTAAATCTAGTTTGATAATCTCATAGAGGGGATTAGTCTGCGCCCATGTCTGGGAGCAGTTGGGCAAGCAAGGCAAGAGGAGCAGGTGGAAGGCCTGCAGCCTCTAACGTTTGAAAACGCCCCAGAGAATCTGGCAGAATAGAAAAAAATCTAAAAAAACTGGCAGTCACAATTTCCCCGGAGATACTTGCGTGGCAAGCACAATGCAACCAACACATCAACATGCCACATTCCCAACCCACTTTTGTCGGTGGAATTTGGAGTCCGTGTGTATCTGGACATCCAAAAAATGGCCCTATGGGAAAAATTTTGTGAATATGTACACAAAATTTTCCTAACCGCGGTGTACGTTGCACCTCACTCCATGTCACATGGTTGGCTGGACCTAGGTTTTGAAAGCAAAATAGCAGCAGACGAGGCTGCAGCGGTGCACATAGTGGTTGACCTCCCCAAAGGGCAATGGGACGTTGAAACTAAATGCACTAGATGGAAAAAATCAAACCAAATTTTCCTCACGTTTGACTTTTTGCCTACTACGGTAAAACGTGACATTTTGGAGCAACACCTGAAAGATGGTCTCGCCATATATGGTGAAATACAATCTTTTGAAATGCAACGTTTCATGCTGATGCCACACCTGTGCACCAGCAAAGCCATTGCAGTTCTGACCCCAACCGAGGAGATTGCAAAGGACCTAACCCAGATCCTGCACTCCACCTTTATTGACATCGCAGGGCACACCACCCACCCATTCTGGGTAACTGTGGATAGCGCGCCCCCCATTTGCACCCACTGTGACACGTTCGGCCATAAGGCGCACACATGCCCCATCAAAGAGGGCGTCACATTCCAAGAGCACCCCTCAGCAGCCATGGCCAGCGGAGAGGCATACTACGAACCAACTGCAAGCACCAAGGAGGCTTTCCCGTGGGGAGCACAAGGCTGCTACCTATTGGTAAAGCCCATCTCCCCACAGGAGCAGAAGAAGGCCAAGAAGGCCCGTAGGACCATGGCCAAGGAAGCGGCCAAGGCCACCACCACCATCCCACACTCACAAAGCCAGGAGGACATGGAGACCTTCACGGTGGAAGCAACTCAGGAATCCATCACCCAATCAGATTGGGAGGCCCATGCTGAACGGGCCACTCAATCTGAGGATCTGATGGGAGATTTGATCTCACCCAATTGCTGCACCCAAGCCCCAGTCAAAACTGACTTGGGACCTATCCCAACCAAAAAAAATTTTTGCCCCACTCGACGGTGCACCGAACTTATCCACACTGCAAAAAATTTGTCCGACGTCGGGAAAACAAAAAGTGAAGGCCAAAGCCAACATGACTCTTTCCACTAAAATTAACAAAAACCCTGATAGCATTGCTGCTAATACCCGCGCTGCTGTGAAAGCCCGTGGGGACCTGGAAGAGGCTGGTGGGCCCAGGGGCCCACCCCCTCGCACCTAAGGTATGATGGGGGAAACCTTCACTCTAGGGATGCTGAATATCGCCAGACTCAAGGCCTCCCCACCCCAGGCTAGGAAACTGAGTTTTTTACAAAACAATTTACCCGTAGATATCCTGGCCATCCAGGAGTCCCACTGTCCACGAGGTTCCAAGGAAGCTTGGAAAACAATGCTCCTACCATCCCTATCCTTTTGGTCGAAGCACTGTGGGGTGCTAATCTGGAAAAACATTTTTTTCAAATTTACATCTTCAGAAACATTCCTAAATGGCTGAGTGCTCGTTATCACCTTCTCATGGGCTGATGTTGCACACACAATCGTCAACATTTATGCCCCAAACGGTGCACAAGAGCATCGGGAATTTTTCTCGTCGATCAAATCCCTCCCGCTACCCCCCAATTCTTTCCTAATTGCTGACATGAACTGTTGGCTAACCTCACCAACAGACCAGTGGCCGCCCTCACCCCACGCCCCACAGGGTCACATAGAACTACGCGTTCTAAAAGCCACCCTTGGGTTAATGGATGCGCTGCCGCGACATGCACCACTGCTCAA
Source organism: Massospora cicadina (assembly GCA_022478985.1). Taxonomy (NCBI): domain Eukaryota; kingdom Fungi; phylum Entomophthoromycota; class Entomophthoromycetes; order Entomophthorales; family Entomophthoraceae; genus Massospora; species Massospora cicadina. Next base: position 34,575 of record JAKSZP010002015.1, on the reverse strand, counting down.
AAACATGACGCGTCCCCACGTCCACAATGGCCAATTAAGGTCCATGACCCGCATCGACCTTATTCTAGCACCAGCGAAATTCCAACCCCACATCTCCCACTTCAAAACAATGAAAATGGAATTCTCTGACCACTGACTGGTCTTGATAACATACCACTTACCTGTTGCAGTTGCAAAGGCCCCACATTGGTGCAAAATCCGCCCCCAGAGCTCGCATCGCCAGGATTTTCCATGTGGGTGGAAGAGGCAACTTTGGCAAAATCGTTTGTTGCACCATTTTGTGCGGACCCCATTTCTACATGGGCAACTTTCAAAGAAGACACCATCCGCCACTATCGCCATCTCTCATCCAGACGCTCACAAGCCACATCAGCGGTTATATTGTGTGCGCTGGCGGAATTGGCCCACTTGGAGTCCAACATTACAGCCTCAGGATATAGCCCTGCATGGGGCCAGAAGTGGGCGGAGGCAGCCGCCCACCTCAACGCACTTGAAAGGCAACACAAACATCAGGTTTGTGTCCAATACAGGGCCACATGCATCACTAAAGGTGACAAGTGCACCACATACTTCTTCAAAAAAATTTTTGCACCACGCCAGAGCGTGGCCTGCACACAGGTGCGAGGATCAGATAATTCTATTGTGGACACACTGGCCAAAGTGGCAATCGAAATGCAAAGATATTACTCTGAGTTATACTGAGCTGAACCAATTCAGCTGTCCAAAATGGCGGAATTTCTTGACAGAGCTCATATCCACACCATTTTCTGAAACCCGGAAATAATGAATTTAATTACTCCAAACGAATTATGGACTACCATTCACAGTGCGCCAAACCGAAAATGCCCAGCCCAGATGGCATTCCATATGAGTTCTACAAAAAATATTTTAGAAATATATCCCCATTGCTGCTAGCCTCACTCAACCAAAGCCTGTTGGAAACGCGCCTCCTACCAGGAGGACATGAGGCCTTTACGGTCACACTCATCAAGAAAGGGGATAGGCTAGACTTAGTCAACTGGCGCCCCATTTCTCTAACAAACACAGACACCAAAATTTTAACAAAAATCATGGCTAACCGTTTAGGGACTGTAGCATCTGCCACCATCTCCCCAGAACAATTCGGTTTCATCCCCAGAAGGTCGATTTGGGATAACGTGCACTCTGTGGCTAATGTGTGTCAGTCCACAGCCTCTGGGGCACTTGTATTCTTGGACCAACAAAAGGCCTATGATAGAGTAAACTGGGAATACCTAAGGGCCTGCCTCCAACAATTCCGCCTACCTCCCCGCTTTATTAACTGGGTGATGCTGCTCACGGAATCTGCAACAATGGCAGTGCACAGCCCAGGTTTCCTAATGGAAGTAGTCCATCCTCAGAAAGGCTCCGACAAGGGGACCCCCTGAGCCCACTCTTATACAACTTCAGCCTTGACCCACTACTGCGAAATGTGAATGCCCAACTCACTGGGGTCCATGTGACAGGCCAAACCCCAGTCAAGATGATGGCATTTGCAGATGATTGCGTGGTGGGGGTGTCTAATAACAAAGATGCACGCGCGCTTGAAGCCCTCATCCAGGAATATTCCCGGGTAAGCAACGCGGCACTGAACGCCTCCAAAACTGAAATCATCCTCCTTGGTCGGTTTCAGAACTGCTGGGCCCCAGCAAGTAGTTCCCAACTTGTCCCATCTGCTCGCCCACATCCACGCCTTACTAACTCAAACACACCGCTCCACTGGTGCTCCCCTTTGTGCCACGACCTACCATAGGACTGGTACGCCATCTGGGCGTGTGGTTGGAGGCAGGTGGATACGTGTCAGCAGTAATGGAGTGCCATATACTGGACAACGTGACAAAGCGAATCGCCTCTCTCAGAGCCCACCCTACTACCCTCACTGGCAGGGTTGTTCTTGCCAACTCTATGCTCCTATCCAAAGTCTGGTTTGGAGCCCACGCCATCCCCTTCTCCCCAAGCTTCTTCAAATCCCTGTATGCTTTGCTACAAGGTTGGCTTTGGTCAGGCCGCCCTCCACCAGTATGGCTAGAGGTCATGTTTGGCCCTCATCATCATGGTGGCATGGGCCTACTTGACTTCAAAGCCCATGCCGCCAAGATCCTGGGCACCTGGATTGCGGCCATCACTGCTCCTACACTCCCATCCCAACACTGGTCCCGCGCGGCCTGCTCCAACTTCTCCTGAGCCTTGGGCCTCAACAATCCATCAAACCCCCACTCCCTGATGAAATAACTCGCATCACACACATCAGCCACAGGTCCTCACGGGACCAAAACCCACTACAAACGAATCCTACTCTCCATGCAAAGCGCAGAGTGGAGAATTTGTATTAGTGGACATACAACCTGAAGAGGCCGCCCCTCTCCTCAGTTCACATAAGAGGTACAGGGGCTACCCATCCATGATGGCGTGATCCCCATTAGACCCCAAGTCCTATCCAGGGTGGACTACCTGGACATGATAGACATCCCTTATTCCACTGAGACCCAAAAGACTATCTGGAATTACGCACACCATCCTCTGTTGCAGCCTCAAGTCTGCTCCCATGTGTGGCGCTGCCTGAGGCGGGTGTATCGTACAGCTGAGCGCTCTAATGCTTTACACTCATCCTGTGTCGTGTGTGGCCAGTATGGAACGCTGTTTCACCGCCTGGAGAAGTGCCCCACCTCTAAAGTAATATGGCGCGAAGTCCAACATCTGCTAGGCCAGGATCAAACACATCCCTTCAGTCTGTCAAGAGATATGTTTGCTTCATCAATGGCCTCCCCCTCCCACCCTCCCTCCATGCTCTGGTGGTTGCAATCGCCATGTGGACTATCCACACGATTGTCTTGGATGCCATCGCTGGATCCATCCCCACCCTCCCTGAAGCTGTCCACAGATTCCGGTCTCATTTGGTGGATCACTTTCAATCATGGATGTTTGGATATCTCCCACCGCGTTGCCGACAGCTGGTCTCCTCCTGGTTCCCAGTCTGGTTCATCAAATCAGACCCCTTCCTCCACACGTGCTCAATAGTGGCTATGTCCCCTACACACGTTCCCTCCCCTTCCCATAAGTGGCATTCCCGCTGGCAACAAGAGATAGCATCGCTTCTCTGGGGTGCCTCCCCTGGTACTAAGTTTTGTCTCATCTGAGTCATATTTGGAAGTGTCCATCCCATGGTCAGCCTTCCCCGCAATAAATTTAATTTTAATTTTTATAGTTAGATTATGTGTATAAGATTCCTTACCTACTCTAAATCCTAAACTCAAGCTGCATATTAAGCAATTTATAAAGCTAGGGTTTTTTGTTGATTTTGTATAATAATTTTATATTTTTTAATCTGATTATTTTATATTAGAAATTTATTGAAGTTAAATTTAAAGTGATTTTTCACATATTAAAAAATCCTAGAAATGAATGGTTTCTAAGAAGGATTGCAAGTTTAGAGAACATCCATGTCTTTTTAGCACTAGTAGTGCCCAACCAAAATGGGGGAGCTGCCACTCATCTTTATTTGCAAATGGGCCAAACAAAGGGATTATCATAAATAAAAAAATCCTAATATAGCCCCTAGGTTATCAGCCTAAGAATATATATCAGAAGGTGAGGAAGCTTTGGGGAAACTTTTGTCTGGATCCCACTTTAGCTGGTGGACCATTGTAGACAACATAGGGGTAGGGGCATCAGCGACATGGGGCATGAGGAGGTATAGCTGCAGGTTTTCTTTGTTTATGAGGCCAGCGGTATCCATCACTTCAACATATTGAGCAAGTTGATGCTCAGCGAAAGTGATGAGAATTGGCACACAAGTGAAAGACTTGATGCACTTTTGGGTTTTGGGATAGTTAGGGTCAAAAAGAGAGGTTTTTCCGCATCAATGCAAGCGTGGCTCACACCAAAAGCGAGCTCCTCAATCTCATAAATTGCATCTTCCTCGAAAATCATTGGGCAAATTGGGGATAGGAATACCCTCAACCAGGGGTTCCATCGCCTCATGGAGTTGCTGGCGGAAGAGGGTGTTGGCAGGAGCAGCAGCAGCTTCAATTGCCATTTTATTTATATTTTTATAAGCTGGAAAACCATTTTTAGGGCGAAAATGGTGGGGTTGCAAATCAGGAGGATTATTGAAGAATTCCTCCAAAACAAAATTTGGCTTAACATTATAAGCCTGATCTGAATCATCGATCCATTTAAGTGCTTCAAATGGATTCAAATCAGCTAGTGCTGGCCCAGCCACCATAGTTGGCAGATTGGAAGCACCTGATTGGCTGTGAGCTGTCAAGCATGGCAGCTCAGCTGAAACTGTTTCAGCCATCAGCTCAGAGCGCCATAAATTGACCAAATTTTTTAAACTTTTAGAATTTTGATTGACTGCAGCTTTAAAAGCCATGCCAGAATTTAACAAGGTTGGGGGTGGGAGGATCACGCCCCATTTGAAAAATTGGAGTGAGGCAGCCACCAGGGCAGCACTGGAGGGGGAGCAGCGGAAGAGGCAGAAGCAGAAGCCATAGGGCACTTGTGCTTTGAGTGATAGAGCTTGAAACACAAGGGGCAGATGGTGCAGCCATTTTTATGTGCACCCAAAAAGGATGATCAGGGGCAGAGCTGATCACATTGCAGGGTGGAATTGTGAGTTGGGTGTCACAATGAAATGGGCAGATCATCACAAAGGCGCGAGGGCCTGCCAGACGATCTTCCCCATGGGGCACCACAAACTGCAACATGGGGTCTGCGCCATAAATGGCCAAACCCTCCGTGAGCTCATAGCAGAGGCATTCAGGGGAAAGGAAAAAGGGCAACCCAACAAACTGGACCACCAAAGTGGCCTCATCTGGGAGCTGGGTGCAAATGGTGGGACAAAGGAATTTTTTCATAAATTAATTGCAGCTTGGCTGCTGCTGCATCAGCTTCAGAGTGGAAGCTGAGGTCAAAGTACCCCCTAAAGGGGTGGAAGTCAATATATCTGGCAGGTTTGAAAACTGCCGTGACCATCTTGATGATGGCCATGCTTGCATATGGGAAGAGATTCCCATATTTGACCCAGAGGCTGAAATGCAAATTGCTCCATGGGAGCACCAAAGGGCTCTGGAGCACCACCTGAGAGCTTTTGAGATGGTGGGCCAAGTCCCAAGGGGAGACATAACGCCTGGTAGCGTTGGGAGGGCTAGCAGAGCCAGCCTGAGCACACTTTTGCAGTATCTGAAAGATGCCAGATGGTGGTGCGCCACCATCCCAGGCCAGGGAAGCAGGCGTCAATTGCATTGACCTTGGTAAGCTTTGGCTTGATTGAGCAGTCATGTTTTGTATTTTTTTAAAATCCAAATTCGGCTTTGATTTAGGTATCAAAGTGAAAGAAAAATTGGAAAAAATCCATGTCAAATTGAAAATTAATATCTTCTGTGGTTTAAGAGAAATCTTAATTTAATAGCATCTTTTATATATATTATAGATATATTTTTGCAAATTTTGCTGCTATAATTGAGTTTAAAAAATTCCTTACATATTTAATATTCCAACAATCAATTTATTTGAGGTACGCTGACCAGGGGATGGACAGTACCAAATCACAACACCCAAAATGACAAAAACAAAACTACTAACCAAGTGGGAAGTGGAAACTGCCAACCCACTATGGCAGAGGGTGAGGAGGGGTCAGGGGGTTGGTTTTCAGAAAGACCCGCCTCAATCATGGGATGTTGGTTACAGTACCAGACCAGAGCAGAGAGCTAGGGCGTTGGGGCATCCGCATAGTGGGGGTGGAGGTCAGCGTAGTAGGATTTTTCCACTTCCTCATCAAGATAATAACATGAGAGTGATTCAACAAAATCTGCGAGGAGAATTTCTGCTTCTTTGTGGGCTTCAGGAAGTTGGGTGAAAGGGAGCTACTGTGGTGGGTGATTTTGGCTGAGGGGTTGAATGAAGCAAGCGTTGCGACATTCATAACAGCGATTTCAGCATCATCAAATAGTTTTGAGATGTCATTGCAGGGAGATTCAGGGAAGTCAGGGGGGAAGAAGAGGGTGGGCAGGCCATACTGGAGCTGAGCCACTGACTGGGCCACCGCGGTGCATAGTTTTAGGCACTGAGGAGAGGCCACCGCAGCTAAGGTGAGATGGTGGTCACTTTGAAAGGGGGCTGTATTGGGCAGAGGAGCGAAATAGTGATGGGTAGGGGTTTCATCAAAGTCAGAAAGGAAAAATTCTGCCCAACCATAATCAAATTGGCAGAGAGGTTGACCTGTATGCTTACTAATGAGGACATTACCTGATTCGTCAGTTTCAGCCAATATATCCCAGGGATTTTGGTTCACTGGAATAGTGGCGTTCAAATTTGGGTGGGTGGTATTGGGAGAATGGGCGGCTGCTTGGGTGCCAATGGTGGTCCAAGCATTGCTCTGATTGGCTGGGGTGGATTTAGGTGGGAGAGTGAGGCTGGAGGTTTTGGGGGGCTGTTTTTCCATGTGGGCCCACTGAACGAGATTGGAGGGTGGGAGGGGGCAGCAAAGCGCCCCATACTGAACCTCCAGAGGGGGCTCAGAAGCCTCAGCAGCAGACTTGGCCTGAGGGCACGCTTTTTGCATGGTCAAGGCCAAAGCAGAGGGAACAAATCTGCCTACCATTATTGACCCAAGCCCAAAAGAAATGATCAGGCGCTGCAGCCACACTAGTGCGGGGTGGGATTTTTGGGCTATGGTAGGGTGGTGTGGGATGATGGTGGCTGTTGCATGAGGAGCAGAAAGGCGCTCCACACCAGATGGAATGGCAAAGATAAGGTTGGGCTGAGTGCCATAAGCCTTGAGCCCCGCGACCAACTGGTCATACAAAATCTGGGGTGGAAGGTGGGATGGGAGATTTGCAAAGGATACCACCAGTGTGGTGTCTGAAGGTAGGCGAGTATGGGTTGTGGAAATGGGGTTTTTTTTATAAATTAGAGGAGTTTGTGCTGCCACTTCAGCATCCTCCTCATATTGGAACCCAACGTCAAAGTAGCCCTTAAAAGGGCGGAAGTCTATAAAGCAGCTGGCGCAAAGGCCGCAGTGGCTAGGTCAATAATTGCCTTATTGGCATATGAGAACAAACGCCCATAGTCCACTCTGAGGCAATAGCAAATGGCGGAGCAAGGGAGGGCGAGAGGATGGGGGCGAGAAGGGTGGATGCATGCCAGGTGGAGCGCTAAGTCCCTTGGGGGGACAAAATGGCTGGAAGCAGTGGGCGGGCTGTTTGAGCCCATCCAAACGCACTTGCCTGCGGGGCAGAAAATTCTAGGTGGGGGTGCACCGCTGCCCCACACTGGGGTGGCAGGCAGCAGAGCCAAGGATATCAAAGAATAGGTTTGGGCAGATGGCTGTGGATAAATAAAACTTAAATTAAAATTTCTCAAAAGTGACTTTGAGCAGTAAAAGAAAACTTAATATTCCAACAATCAAGATGCATACACATACTAAATTTAACAAACCTAGTTTTATTGATTTTCTAGAATATTTTTTAAAACTATCTTAACTTTAATTATCTCATATTACTCAATTTATTAAGGTGAATTTTAAACTGCTTTTTCATATATATTAAAATACTTAAAAAACCTAAAAGTAATAGTTTTTTAGTGGAACTACAAATGTTGAACAGAAACTTCATGCCAAATTTCTAAATTCCTAGCTTTTATAGTTTAAGAGGAACCTTGATTAACAGTGTATTTTGAATATATTATAGATAAAATTGTTTAATTAAGCGTTTCATATGATAAACTTTTTAGGCCTGTTACATATAAATTTTATATAACTATATGACCTGTGCAAATACTTAACACCGTTAGTGGTCATTTACATAGTATAATAATTTGAAAATAAGTAAATGTTAATATTTATTGATCCAAAATATTTTATTATAAAGAATAGCAACAAAATCAGTATTAGTGTTAATGTTATTAACATTATATACAGTATTATATACACATTTTTTCTAATTAATTTCACAAAACTTTGTTAAAATAATGTTGGAGGTTATGGCGTGATCATTGTTCACTTTTTGCCCATATGAATTTTAAACACAAACAAAGATATTTTTAAACATACAGACTTGTAAAAAAGCCATATATAACTGTCCATGCAAATAAACAGGCACTGGTAGTTACAATTCTGCCCTTTGAAGTGTCTGACCTTGTGCTTTGGTAATGGTCATAGTGTAAAGATCAAGTTCATATTGATCATGTATATTGGCTAAGATTTGGATTTTCCAAATCTGAGCTGATTTATTTAAAAACTTTTGGTTTGGTCATTTTGGGTGCAGGATTTTGATTCACCCAAGTTGTAGATTAGGCTTGTGCAAGACTAATCAATGATTTGGGCAAGGCCACCAAAGGGCAGCCTTTATAAGGCGCACCTGCCAATTCCAAAGTTCACTTTGGAATAATTACCCCTAGCTTTCCCTTCCTGGGGAGCATTGTTGGTTGCTACTCAGATGAGCTCTGGTTAACGGGCCTTTTTATATCCAAAATAAGAATAAATGTTGTTTTTGGATTAGCATACCTTACTTACCTGTTGGTCTTTTTTGAGTACCATTTTGAGAAGTCTTTGTATGGTTGGGTCAGACCAAACACTATTTAACACTTGCATAAAAAACTTGTAATAGGCAATGTTTGGCGCTGTCAGTGCCCCAAACCTCTCCCTACTCAGCCAAGCTACTTTGGCTGCTTGTTGGTGCACTAAAGAATTATTTTTATGGCAGTTGGAAACTGGCATTTTACAATTGTGACACATAGCAAAAGCAACTTTTATGGGAATTTTTTTCTTATTATTTGGAAAGGCACAGTACGATCAGAAGGTGTAAGGTTAATCCAGGGTATGAGCGCAATTTTATTGGAATAGATAATTTTAGCAGTGATGTACTCACTTAAGTAAGTTACCACTAACCTTGTACCATTATTTAATCCCTGTTTAGTGTTAAGATTTCTAATTAACATTATGATTGCATTTTTCTTCAAAATCAATTTATGAGGTGGTAACCCAGATGGATAGAAAGAGTTTAAGAATTATATGAGGCACCATCTAGTACTAAAAAAAAAAAAAAGAATTATATGAGGCCATCTAGTACTAAAAAGAATTATATGAGGTACAAACTCTCTTTAACCGCTCAAAGTCACTTTTGAGCGATTTTAAATTTAAGTTTATTTATCCACAGCCATCTGCCCAAACCTATTCTTTTATGTCCTTGGCTCTGCCGCCTGCCACCCCAGTGTGGGGCAGCAGTGCACCCCCACCTAGCGTTTTCTGCCCTGCAGGCAAGCGCGTTCAGATGGGCTCAAACAGCCCGCCCACTGCTTCCAACTGTTTTGTCCCCCACGGGACTTAGCGCTCCACCTGGAGCGCGTCCACCCTTCTCGCCCCCATCCTCTCGCCCTCCCTCGCTCTGCTATTCGCTATTGCCTCAGAGTGGACTATGGGCGTTTGTTCCCATATGCCAATAAGGCAATTATTGACTTAGCCACTACAGCCTTTGCGCCAGCTGGCTTTATAGACTTCCGCCCTTTTAAGGGCTACTTTGACGTTGAGTTCCAATCTGAGGAGGATGCTGAAGCGGCAGCACAAACTCCTCTAATTTATAAAAAAAACCCCATTTCCACAACCCATACTCGCCTACCTTCAGACACCACACTAGTGGTATCCTTTGCAAATCTCCCATCCCACCTTCCACCCCAGGTTTTGTATGACCAGTTGGTCACGGGGCTCATGGCTTATGGCACTCAGGCCAACCTCATCTTTGCCATTCCATCTGGTGCAGAACGCCTTGCTGCTCCTCGTGCAACAGCCACCATCATACCACACCACCCTACCATAGCCCAACAAATCCCACCCCGCGCTAGTGTGGCTGCAGCACCTGATCATTTCTTTTGGGCTTGGGTCAATAATGGTAGGCAGATTTGTTCCCTCTGCTTTGGCCTCAACCATGCAAAAAGAGCGTGCCCTAAGGCCAAATCCGCTGCTGCAGCTTCTGATCCCCCCTCTGGAGGTTCAGTATGGGGCGCTTTGCTGCCCCTCCCACCCTCCAATCTCGTTCAGTGGGCCCACATGGAAAATCAGCCCCACCCAAAACCTCCATCCTCACTCTCCCACCTAAATCTACGCCAGCCAATCAGAGCAATGCTTGGACCAACATTCGCACCCAAGCAGCTGCCCATTCGCCCAATCCTACCCACTAAAATTTAAACGCCACTATTCCAGTGAACCAAAATCCATGGGATCTATTGGCTGAAACTGACGAATCAGGTAATGTCCTCATTAGTAAGCATACATATCAACCTCTCTGCCATGGCGATTATGGTTGGGCAGAATTTTTCCTTCCTGACTTCAATGAAACCCCTACCCCTCGCCATTTTTCTCCTCTACCCAATACAGCCCCCTTTCAAAGTGACCACCAGCTCGCCTTAGCTGTGGTGGCCTCTCCTCATTGCCCAAAACTATGCACCGCGGTGGCCCAGTCAGTGGCTCAGCTCCAGCATGGCCTGCCCACCATCTTCTTCCCCCTGACTTCCCTGAATCTCCCTGCAGTGACATCTCAAAACTATTTGATGATGCTGAAATCGCTGTTATGAATGTCGCAACGCTTGCTTCATTCAACCCCTCAGCCAAAATCACCCGCCACAGTATCTCCCTTTTCATTCAACTTCCTGAAGCCCACAAAGAAGCTGAAGTTCTCCTCGTAGCTTTTGTTGAAACACTTTCCCATCATTATCTTGATGCAGAAGTGGAAAAATCCTACTACGCTGACCTCAGCCCCCACTATGCAGATGCCCCAACGCCCTGGCTCTCTGCTCTGATCTGGTTTGTAACCAACACCCCTTGATTGAGGTGGGTCTTTCTGAAAACCAACCCCCGACCCCTCCTCACCCTCTGCCATGGTGGGTTAAGCAGTTTCTGCTTCCCACCTGGTTAGTAGTTTGTTTTCCGTTTTGAGTGTTGTGATTGGTACTGTCCATCCCCTGGTTGGCGTACCTTGAATAAATTGAATAGAAAGAATTATATGAGGTACAATTGAGCATTGTCTGTTTCTTCATGTTGGACACAATGCGAACTAAACTAAACCTTTTCCTCTAAAGTAACAAATTGGGAATAATATATTCATTAATTTTTGTACATTCATCTTTTTTGGACATACAATTAATATTGAATAAAACTGAATTCTATTTTTTTCATTGATTTCTGTGGCGATGAATATAGTGGTAATAATACTATCATAATTACAATAATAATGGTTTGGTATTTTAATTGCTTCATTCTCATAATCTTTTTGAACTTCTAAATCACCATTATCCAATTTAAGTAACCATATAGTGAAAACAGGATCATCATTTGCCCTCATAAGTAGATTCAAATTATGAATTTTAACATGAGACCATAAGGGTGATCGTTTAACTGTATTTTCAATAATTACTGCATTTGCTCATCATTTTTTAGTTTTACATACACTTGCAATATTATCCTTAACTATATAAATAGTTTAAATGATAAAAAGTAATTAAATAAAAAAACTTTACTTTCTGCTCAAACTCACTTTTAAGTGAATACCAATAAAAAATTAAAAAGTTTGTTTTATCCACTGCTGTCTGATCATGTCCTTTACCCATTTGATGTCAACAGATCTGATGCTTGCCGCCCCAGTGTGAGGCAGCGGTGCTCCACCCCCTAGCATTTTCCACCATACAGGGAAATGCGTGCAAATGGGCTCAAATAGCCTACCAAACTCCTCTGGCCAATTTGCCCCCCACAGGGCTTAGTGCTCCACCTAGCATGCGTCCATCCATCTTGCCCTCACCCTCTTGCCCTTCCTTGGTCCAACATTTGCACTTGCCTCTGTGTTGACTATTGTCAGGGACTGGAATATCCTTAACCTAGTCTGGCATAGCACCTCATGAACTTGCCATGCCTGAGCTAAGAGTCCAGTATAACAAGGGTAGGACGCGGATAAAAAATATAACAGCTGTGAATAAAGGTCTGTTGGGCCCTAATATAGGTTGTAGAGCTTCAGCTAGTCCAACCCCTGTTAAGTCCAAGTATCAGTGACAGTGGGTAATTTTGAAATTGGGTTAGTGGAAATAGTTGGATTTTCAGGGTTGTTAAATTGATATAATCTTGATAATAAAGATCCTTGTACTTTACTAAGGATCAAAAGCAGGTTATTCAAATAAGTATTTAGAAGCATCTTAACTTTATTGACTGCAAGGAATGATTTTAGAAATATTCAGCTTATATACACTTTTCAGACTAATTGATCTAGCTTTAGGGCTTACTTGATTCTTATCTAGCTTTATATTCTTTAGGCTCTTTCTGTCTTAGATAACCAAAGCTTAGACTAGTAGTCAACTGCCTAGTTAGGACTACTATGACCTGGCCCCAGGTGTTCCATTTGTTCAATTCAGATTTGTTAGGCTTGAATCGACTCATCTGACTCATTATTTGTTCTGATATGTGATTTTGCTATCATCTTCGATTTTTTAAGCTGATTGCATATATCATATATTCTACTAACAAGAACTGATATATCATGGATATCTTTCATGTCAGGCTTTGCCCTGACAACTATGAGCAGTTATTCCCATATGCTGACAAAGCAATTGCCAATCTTGCCACTGCTGCCTTTATGCCAGCATATTTTATTGATTTTCACCCTTTTATGGGCTAATTTGATATAGGCTTCCAGATGGAGGAGGACGCAGCAGCAGCTTCAACTACACTTATTTACAAAAACACTCCCATCCATATTACCCGTACTCACCTCCCATCTGACACCATACTGGTGGTGTCATTTGCATCCCTCCCTTCCCATCTTTCCCTAAAATTTTGTATGATCAGCTGATGGCAGGGCTTATGGCTTATGGCACTCAGCCCAAACTCATCTTTTTTGTTCCCTCTGAAGTAGAGCGTCTTGATGCCCCTCATGCAACTGCCACCATAATACCACACCACCCTGCCATAGCCCACCAGATCCCCCCGTGCTCATATTGCAGCAGCACCTGAGCATTTCTTTTGGGCTCATATTGATAATGGTCACCAAATTTGTCCCCTCTGCTTTGGGATTGACCATTCAAAAAAATCCTACCCCATGCCACTTCTGCTGATAAGGCTTTGGAGCCCTATTCAGCAGATTCCAAATGGGGCAGTTTGCTGCCCCCTCCCATTCAATGATCCCGTTCAATGGGCCTGAGTGGGAAATCAGCTCCCATTAAATCAACTACCCACATTAGCCCACCCAACTCTACCCCAGCCAATCAGAGTCAGGGTTGGACTATCCTACATTCCCAAGCAGCCAGTTCACCTCCTACCCACCTGAATTCATCCACTATTCTTGTAAACTAAAATCCATGGGACTCAGTGGCTGAGATTGATGAATCAGGTAAGGTTATCATGAGTGAGGTATCCAGTCAACCACTTGGCCAGTTCAATTATGGTTGGGCTGAATTTTTCGTTTCTGGTTTTGATGATGCCCCATCCCTCAGATGTTTTACTCCTAGACTCATTGCTGCCCGCTACCAAAGTGACCATCAGTTTGCCTTTGCAGCGGTGGCCTCCCCCTGTTGCCCAAACCTATGAAAAGCAGCAGCCCAATCAGTGGCTCAATACCAACTAGGGCTGCCCAAACTCTGCTTCCCCCTGATTTCCCTGGATCAGCCTGCAGCAATTATAAAACTGTTTGATGATGCCAAAGCCACTGTTATGCATGTTGCTAAACTATCGGAATTTAACACATTTGCTAAAATCACCCTCCATAGTATCTCTAATTTTTCCCAGCTCCTCAATGCCGCATTCAAGTTGTGCATCACTTAGCTGAATTTGTTGAAGCTGTTTACTGTGCAGCTCTTGATGAAGAGGAGGAGAACTCTTACTGTACCGCCATCCACCCACACTATGCTGATGCCCCAATGCCCTGGCTATCCACTTTTGTCTGCTTAATCAAAGAAAATGACATTGGCGTGGTGGATATGTCCACAGAAACCCCACCTAACCTGTCAGGCGAACAGCAAGTAATAATTAGACTGGCCTGCCAGTCAGGATGCCAAAGCACCTGGATAACAAACCAGAATGCCCAAGGCACTGCTGTTAATATGACAAATATGGAACTGGAAAGGAGTTTCACCAATATCTGCCAGTGAGCCAGAATTTCATATAGGCACAAAATAAAGTACCAGAAGCACATGGCTGTTAACCCTGAGGGGTACGAGAATGTCAGTGAATAAGGCGGCGTAATTTTTTAAAATTTAAATTTTAAATTTTATTTGAGGTGGGCTGACCTGGGGATGGTATTGCACCAATTAGGGAAGTGAAGAAAATGGGAAAGGAGGATAAAACCCAGAAAACCTCCATGCGCGGCGTATGATAGGCCAGGAACTCCATGGACTGCCTTTGCTATTCGCTATCTCAGTCTGGGGCATTGGTGCGCAAAACCAACACAGTCAAAATCGTCCCCTACCCAAAGTCCATTACCAGGATCGAACTTGGGAGGCAGTGGTAGAGGGTCCATACTCTACCACTTGGGTATCCTCCCTAAGGCGGCGTAATTTTTAACATACTAAAACTAAATTTTTGGGAAAGGTTTTCTAATGAAAAAATTAAGAGAGAAAAATTGACCAACAATTTTCTCAGTACAATGCGACTGATTAAATAGTAGTCAATTTGGGGGAAGCACAAGCTGGGATCAGGTCCTGCAAATTTGACCTAACCGGTGAATTATTTGGGAATGGGCAGGTTAGTTCCTTGAGAACTGACATTGCAAAATTTGGCAGCAGGCTGAGTCACTGTCAGTTTAACCTTGAACGTCTGAACCAAGACTCAGCTACATTTCTGACAGTTGGTGTGATGGCATTTAGCCCAATGAGTGGCAGGAATCCCTCAAGGCCACCCCACATAGGGGTGGGCCCATTTGGTTGGAAACAGGTTTGGGACGCCCAACCCACCCGCGATTTGTCACTGAACTGTTCGTTTGGTCTGTGGCATGGCATCAGGCGCAACACCTAATTTGTTAGCAGGAAGCTTTGGAACCTCGTTGTTGGTGTCCGATGCTATTACCTGCCTATTGGGGGTGATGCCTGATGGATTTGGGAGGGGGAGATTTTTCTGATTGTCATGTTAACTGAATCACACCCATCAGGCATTCCGGCCAATAAATCAGTCTTCATACCTTTTTGACCATTTAAAATTTGAGCATCAGGATGATTGCCTCTCAAATTGGTTAAGATTGATTTCATTTTGATGATCTTGGCGCAGATTTCTCTGATTCCCTGTAGCAGTTCTACTGAGGAGAGTGTGGGTGCTGGGAGCAGTATCTGAAGTGGGAGAGCTGTTACCCAGCTCTCGTCTATCATGTGAGCGAGATCGCCCTGAGTAACAAGGGGTACAGCCATCCTCTTCAGTGCCTTCTTTCTTGGAAATGGGAAAATGGCCTGTTTGACACCCAGAGGACGTTCCCTGGGACTTACATTACCCTTTCCTTTTCTAAGGGAAGAGCCCCACCACCGGGAAACTGCACAAGAGCCACATTCTTGTGCGCCTTGAGCAACTTGATTGCCATAATAGTTGCGACTTTTTGAGGGGGACGGGGAGCATCAGGGTGGGATATGTGAAAAGCCTCAACCAGGTCCATGCAATTTGCACAATTGCGCACCTTGACCCAACTGTTTTCATATGCTGGATACCCTTTCCAGGCCACGAGGTATTGTATGGAATGTCAGGATTTCCAGGATGCCAGGATAGCATCTACCTCAGCTTCCTCCTCATTTTTGACAATTATTGGTTCCAGTTCCATGGGAATTTCACCCTTGAAGGGTGACAGCTGGGAAACATGGAAAACAGGATGCTGCTTCCAATGTGCGGGAGCTTCAACCAGAACGCCCCATTACCCAATACCTCCTCCACCAAATGGGACCCAAGCATTTACTGGCGATCTTGTGGGAAGGGGCCTGGATTTTTAAATGACAGGTGTTGAGCATAAAGTAATAATCCTTCATAAACTCATGACCTGGAAGGCGTTTTCAATCCGCAAACCACTTGTAGTTGTCTATAGCTTTGGTGAGGTGTTCCTGCACTAAGACTTGAGTCAATCTAATATGAGCAGTGTGGTCTGTGGCAGCTTGAACCTCTGGCCGCAAGCATGGTCCAACCAAAAAAGAAGGATTATAATCCAACTTTGCTTTGTAGGGGGAAACCCCGTGGACGCGTGGGTTCCATTATTGTATGAAAATTGGGTGAGAGGGAGGTCATCAGCCCAAGTATCCTGTGCGGCTGCATCATAGCAACGCAAGTACTGCTCAAGAACTTGATTGACCTGCTCAGTCTGACTGTCAGACTGAGGATGATACACCGTGGAGTGACAGGGGGATATTTACAGGATTGATAGGAGTTCACTCCAAAACTGTGCGGTGAACTGAGAACCACAGTCACTGATGATCTCCTGGGGAGACCAAACATCAAAAACACATGGCATATGAAAAGGCGGGTAGTTTCTTCAAATGTAATTTCAGAAGTGCAAGGTATAAAAAGGGAAAATTTTGTGAAGCGATCCACCACTACCATCACTGCTGTGAACCCATTTGAACAGGGGAGCTTGACAACAAAGTCCACAGACACCGATGTCCATGAGCCCTCCGCCTGCTGTAAGGGGTGCAAGAGGCCATTTTTGCCAGAACAATCTGACTTGGCCCTGGCACAAGTAACACAATTGGCAATCCAGGACGGAACATCTTTTGTCAAACCTGCCCAATTTTAGGTCCGTTTGATCAAATTGATGCATTTCTTAGAATCTGGGTGACCAACCATGGGGGGATCATGATGTGTGCAAAATATCTCAGTTTGGAAGGAGGGGGGAACCCAAACGCGAGATCTAAAATATATAAGACCCTCCTTTAGTGAGTATAGGGAGTGTTTATGCTTCTGGTGAGATAACTGCTCAACCAACTCTACGCCCTCAGGGCAGGCCATTTGACTGGCTATGACCTGAGCAACTAATGGAGCGTTGGGGGCCAGAGCAACGGAAGAAATGAAAGGGGGAACAATGGACAGATTTGGGTGGTAGGAATCACAGTAATGAGATCCACTTCCTCCGGATCCGTGGAACTGTGGGCGGGGCTGCGGCTGAGAAAATTGGGAAGTACAATTAGTGCACCTTTTACAAATTCATATTTGAAGTTAAAAACTGCACAGGTCCCAATAGGTTCAGGATTGCCGGTGTGCCAATTTTTGGGGTTTACAAAAGTACAACAAGGCCTGGTGATCCATGTGAACCATTAATTCATGTCAGGCACCCTGTAACAGGTACCTCCAATGAGTTAGGGCCCTTACAACAACTGCCAACTCCTTGTCATAAATAGCCCAAGACTGCTCCAAATAGGTAAACTTTTGGTAAAAGTAGGCAACCAGGTGTTCCAAGCCATCGTGCTCCTGGAGCAACACTGCTCCAACAGCTACTGATGACGCATTGCATGCAATGATATACAGCTTGGTGGGATTGGCATGTTTTAAAATGGGATGGGATACAAACACCTCTTTAATTGATTTGAACGCCTGTTGGCATTCGTCCATCCAACAAAAAGGTATGTTTTTCCCTGTGAGTGGGTGGTTTGGGGCGGCGAGCTGAGAGAGTGCGGGGGAGAACTTTAAGAAAAATGATGGTTCCCCAGAAACTCCATAGTTGTTTCTGGTTAGTCAGGGTTGGCCACTCCCGGATAGCATCCAACTTATTGGGAGGTATTGTGACACCATTTTTAAGAACCAGATTACTAAGGAAAGTAACCTCCTCCTTAAACTCACACTTGGACGGTTTGAGGAACAACCATGCCTTATGCAAGGCAACCACCACCGCTTCTAAGTCAATAGCATGTTGTTCAGGAGTCAGGGAGTGAACCAGAATATCATCGATGTATGCAACAGCACAGGTGAACTGGAGGTCACCCAGTATATTATTGATCATCCATTGAAATGTAGCGGGAGCATGCTTCAGCCCAAAAGGCATTACACGAAATTGGAAAATGCCGCGCTTTGTTCAGATTGCTGTTAACCATTCCTGCCCTTCCACTACCCAAATTTGGTTGAAGGCGTTCACCAGATCCAGCTTAGAGAACACACAAGATTTGGTGATTGCCTGACTGATTGTCTGCTCCAGAGGCAATGAGTAGGGATCAGTAACTGTTATTTTATTCAAATGGCCGTAATCCAAGCAGGTATGGAGAGAACCATCCACTTTTTTGGCAAAGATGATGGGGGAGATGACAGGTGAGGTCTCATTAAACAGCCAACCTTTTTTCAACATATCATCCAACAAGGTATTGAGTGCAACTTCTTCCTCCACTGTATGGGGATTCAATGGACAGTTGATATTCACCAACTCCACGGTCATTCAAAACCCACAATCATACCTGGTTTGTTTAGGCAGATGATCTGCCTTCTCTAAGTCAAAGATACTTCAATAGTGCTTTAAGCTTTCAGGAAAATTGGCCAGTATGCCCGCAGGGGTGATGAGGGAAGTGATAGAATAGTGGCCTTGTGTTTTCTTAAGAGTATCAATCAGAGAAAATTCTCCCTCCAAATGATCATCGGTAAATAACAATGTATTAGACTCTAAATGAATCTTCACATATTGTTGATGCCACCACCCCACACCTAAGATTACTGGAAACACCAAGTCTGGCATAGCCAAAAAGTGATTGCAGAAGCTGAACTGGTGGATTGAAAAAGGTACTGGTTGGTGAATGATATATGAGGGCTGATAAGCAGATGAGGCCACTATTACTGAGGAGCCTGCATCCATTTTCAGTTTTAATTGTTGCACCAATTCAATACTCATAAAATTTCCCGCAGCTCCAGTGTCCACCAGGGCCTCAAAGGAGATTTGATAAGAACCAATGCTAATCTTCATGGGTATTAAGAAGTAAGTGTAGTTCTCCTTATTGGTAGTTGTGGATGAATCCAGCAATACCAAAGAGATGGTGGTTGTAACGCACTGGCTCCCTCCAATGAGCCACAAATGAGTTGGGCAACAGAATCCATGTTACAGACCATAGGGCTGACAGGGCTCATGATACTACTCTCCTTGTGCGCGCGCTACAAGATTGGACAAGCACCCCCTGGAAGACAGTTGCAAGTATACTTAACCCCAGCAACATGCCTTGACTCCAAGACAAGGTATAAAGGGAGGCAATAGCTCTCCCAAGCTCACTCTCAAAGTCCAATTCTTGTTGATTCAAGCCAAACATGGCTGAAGTTAGGCAATATCTTTAAAATAAACTCAAAGTATAAATATATGAATTTTAAGTTCTTTTATTTAATATTGGGCCAGGTTGATAGAAAACAGAACTGAGAAGCCTCCAGCTCCCAGTTCCTTCCCTATATACACATGCTACAAGCTAATATAAAATATAACACAAGCTTATGGTGCTAATCTGACTGATGCTTGGTGTAAACCTTACAGCAGGATCGTGGAATCCTCACTCAATGGTTCTGTGCCAGTTCCGATCCTCAACAGTTCCGCGCCAGTTCCATTTTGAATCCCAAACAAACCGCGAAACTTCCAAGCACCTGTTCCATTCCATTCTTGATTCAAATCCAAATCAAATCTAGAAACTACCCATGTTACTTGATTCCCATTTTTCCTCGACTTGGACGCCCATCTTGCTCCTTGGCCTCCTTCAAGCTCCTGCCCCTTAGGCATCCTTGCCAAGACCAACGCCCCCTCCTCCTCCATACATCCAGACACAGCCTGCCCTGTCTTACCAAAGATCAGGGCAATGTGATGCTGAGGATAGACCTCAACTGTCACAGTGGTGGGGTCCAGGGAAACCAATGGGCAAATAGCCACAGCAACTATGGGGTATAGTTTTGGAGGTTTGAGTATGGCTGGACTAATATAGAAAGAGATAATCTTTTTTACAACCTGGCTCAGTTGGAAAGAAGAAATCATTGCTGCACCTATATATATGAGAAATATGGAAATGGCTAAGAATAATGGTTGGTTGATTATATCAGGCAAACAGAAAATAAGAATTATACTGGCCTGCCATTCAGGATACCAAAGCACCCGGACAACAAACCAGAATACCCAAGGCACTGCTGTTAATATGATAAATATGGAACTAAAAAGGAGTTTCACCAATATCTGCCAATGAGCCAGAATTTCATATAGGTATAAAATAAAGTACCAGAAGCACATGGCTGTTAACCCTGAGAGGTATGAGAATATTGGTGGATAAGGTGGCATAATTTTTAATATACTAAAACTAAATTTTTGGGAAAGGTTTTTTAATGAAAAAATTTAAGAGAGAAAAATTGACCAATAATTTTCTCAGTATGATGCAACTGATTAAATAGTAGTCAATTTGGGGGAAACACAAGCTGGGATTAGATCCCACAAATTTGACCTAACCAGCAAATTATTTGGGAATGGGTGGGTTAGTTCCTTGAGAACTGATATCACAAAATTTGGCAGTGGGCCAAGTTGCTGTCAGTTCAGCCTCAAATATCCAAACCAAGGCTCAGCTACATTTCTGATGGTTGGCATGATATCATTTAGCCTGACAAGTGGTAGGAATCCCCCAAGGCCACCCCACATAGAGGTGGGCCTATTTGGTTGGGAACAGGTTCAGGATGCCTAACCTGCCCACACTCAGTTGCTGAACCATTTGTTCAGTCTGTGGCATGGCATCAGGCGCAACACCCAATTTGTTAGCAGAAAGCTTTGGAACCTCGTCAATGGTGTCCAATGCTATTACCTTTCCATTGGGGGTGATGCCTGATAGATTTGGGAGGGGGGAGATTTTTCTGATTATCATATTAACTGAATTACACCCATCAGGCATTCCAGCTGATAAATCAGTCTTCATACCTTTTTGATTATTTAAAATCTGAGCATCAGGATGATTGCCTCTCAAATTGGTTATGATTGATTTCATTTTGATGATCTCAGCACAGATTTCTCTGATTTTCTATAGCAGTTCTACCGAGGAGAGTGTGGGTATGAGGAGCAGTATCCAAAGTGGGAAAGCTGTTACCCAGCGCTTGTCTACCACATGAGTGAGATCACCCTGAGTAATGAGGGGTACAGCCATCCTCTTTGGTGCCTTCTTGCTTGGAAATGGGAAAATGGCCCAATCGACACCCAGAGGATGTTCCCTGGGACATACACAACCCCCTCACCCTCTGCCATGGTGGGTTAGCAGTTTCCACCCCCACCTGGTTAGAAGTTTTTTTATTTTATCTTCCTGTTCTTTTGTTCAGGTCCTTTTATTTTTTGATTTTCAGTATTGTCCATCACCTGGTTGGCGTACCTCAAATAAAATTTAAAATTTAAAAAGTGATTAAATAAAAGTGATTGCGCAAGGATTCAAACAATTGACCTTATATATTTTTTTAGAGTCAAAAGCTGAGCCAATTATGCTTGAGGAGGTATTTGTAAAATCAATTGTGTTTTGATTCAGTTTTGATTAGCTAACTTGCTAATTAGCTAAATGACTACCAACCACTTAACAAAACCATTTAAAATATCAAATCAAACGAATACCAAACTGCTCAGCCATAACGATATAGCAAATACCATCGAAAACATATAGGGGTTTCACTTGTTACATATAAAACCTTTTATTTTACTATGAAAATAATAAGGTACTTATTTTTCATCATTAGAGGGAAAAATAATCTTCAAAATGGCGTATCAAACATTAATTTTGATACATTATTAAGGGAGATATTACATACTGACAAAAAACCACCTTTGAGAAATAATGTATAGAGATTAAACCTAATACTATATTTAAAATCTTAAATTAAAGCTGATTAAAAATACCAAAGTTAAAAATTGTTTTTTAAAGTTCTTTTTGGCACTATATCTTTTAGTTCTTTATTGCTTTTTATATTTTTCATAATATTAATTAATAGTTACAGCATTTCAAAAAAGTACTAATATATAGTATAATATAGTTAGTTAGCATATCACAAAAAGCATATATTCTTAACCTTAGATAATTTAATTTGTAAACTGGGTAATGGATAGCCTAGTTGGTTATAGCATTTGACTACTACTATGAGGTATGAATTTGATTCTTGTCCTTTACATACGAGAATGAGTGCCAGATTGGGACTCCTACTAGTTAAGCGAGCATGCAAAAGAATGCTGAACCCTAATATCTGGATAGAGATAACCCAAAAAGGAGATCTAATATGACCAGAAGCAACACTTGATTTGATGGAGTTTAGCCCAGCAGGTTTCATATTGACATGTTTGGAGGTGGATATTCGTCAAGTTCCTTACATCAACATCTGCTCCACTCTGTTCTATTTATAAACTTTAGATATTTTCGTCCTAAAGTTGACCTGTTATAAATAAAATTTATACTGTAAACTTATATAAGGATGGTTGACAAGTTATTTTAATGTTTGGCACAGACTTTGAATTTGGAATGGAAGCAGATTTACTTTGGGCATCAGATTAATATTAAAATATTCATCGACGAATTAATTTAGCTACCAAATGTTCCATCTTGTGCGATTTCTAAACTGATAATAATTTTACAAAGTTGCCACGCTATACTTTTTTAACTTTTTTAGTTTGGAAAATGTCACTTCCTTTTATCATAGGAGCAGTAAGTGTGACGGCAGCCGCTGGAGTGAACGTTATAAGGAGTGGTGAGTTTCATCCTTGGCATTATCGTCTCCTGAGAATTGGAAAACCAAAATACCCTATATCTGGTTATGTGGATGCCCAATTTAAAGAGGTGGAAAACGTTTTTAGACGTCACTTTGACCAAGGCCGCGAAGTTGGGGCATCGGTAGCAGTATTTGCTTCAGGAAGAAAAGTAGTTGAGCTTTATGGAGGGTATGCCAATTATGAAAAAGGCGAGATATATTCCCCCAAAACGTTGGAAATGATATTCTCTTCGTCAAAAGTTTTGGTAACCTTATATTTTAATTATTAGTTAAAAGTTTGAAGGAATCGATTGCACTTGCTCGTCTAGTTGATAAACAGCTTTTGAATTATAATACTACTATTTCATCTATATGGCCTGAGTTTGGAAAAGGCGATAAAGATAAGGTCACGATTGAAGATTTAATGCGCCATGAAGCTGGTGTACCATATATCAGTGCTCCAAAGCCAAAACTAGAAGAGCTTTTGGACAAAGACAAGCTGGAAAGTTTATTGGCCAACGAGACACATCATTATAATGCAGAGAAGGTTCGGTGCTATCACACTTTTACAAGGGGCTGGATCCTAAACGGAATAGTTCGACGAGTAGATCCCAAGGGAAGAAGTCTTGGTCAAATATATGAGGAAGAGTTCAATCTTCTTCCAGGAGTTGAAATCCATTTGGGTCTTTCTCAAGAATATAAGTTAAGGCGTACAAAATGGTATGGTTATCCACCGCTTGATATGGCACTTATGGCTACACTCCCGAAATCTATTGTGAGTCCTAGGGACTTCAACGATGTTCCTATTCAGGCCTTCAGAGCGCAATCCACACGTAAAGCGGTTTCAAATCTATATGATGAAAATGAGTTTGATTTTGGGAACAAGGATTTCTTAACTGAGTTTGAAATTCCAAGCTGCAATGGGTTTACAAATGCGGCTTCTTTAGCTCTACTCGGAGCTTATCTTTCTCACGGTGGTTCACTTGATGGTTTGGATTTTGTTTCGCGAGATGCCCTTGAAGCTGCCGTAGGTGACGAAATTGCGACTTTTGACGCCTGTCTGCAGGTTGATATCATCATGACTCGAGCCGGCTTTGGAGTCTATATCCTTGACGAATTGGATGTTGATACCAAGTTTTATGGTTGGTCAGGATTTGGTGGAAGTGCTTTCTTGTTCAATTTAGAGTACGATTTTTCTTTTTCCTACACTATGAATGCTTCACATTCTACCTCGGTTTTGAGTGGGAGAGCGAAAGTCTTGCTCATTTCTGCCTTCAAATCACATTTGGCATCCTATAGCAGTTAAGTTTTGTTTTAAAATGTTATATCAATTGGAAAGCAGATGCTTGTTTATAATATTTGCCTAACCTTAAAATTTTCCTTTTATTAAACTAAAAACGATTTATGCCGTTTCAGTTTATTCATTTATTTTAAAAAATCTAGACAGTTGCTCTTTACAGAAAGTACATCACTATTTATTACAGTTTCTAAGCTCGCAATTCACCTTTTCCGAATGGCAATTTAAGTATATATGGAACTCAATTTATTTTTATACTTACTGACATTATTTAAGACGACTATAATTTGTTTTAGATAGTAGATAATTAGGTCTTTGTATAGTTTCTGAAAAAATAATTATGAAAAGGTAAATCATAATTATAAATCGAGTTGGTAAAACTTGTTAAAAATACAATTAGCTTATTTCTAAAGCGTTTAAAAAAATAATTGGCGTGACTTCTGCTTTGTTTTACTTCAGGTTTAATTTATGTTGGCTGATTAATAAAGTAGCTACTTTCTGTAAAAAATTTTACTGCGAATATTTTAGTATAATAATATTATACTAAACACATTAACTCAGTCAAAAAAATTTTAAAGTCATCTCTGAACAACAAAATCGTAAACTATAAAAACTTTTAACATATTGTCAGTCACTTTTATATTATATTCTTAGAGCCATCTCAAATTTACAATTGTTTTAAGTATAACATTCTAGAGAGTTTTACCCTATAGACCGCAAACGCTAGTATCATATTTAATATCCAATAAGGCCACGATAAATCTAATCAAACCAGATTTTTATTTTTGTATCTGATATAATTTCTTCAATATTAATCTATAATTTTATGTAGGTATAAAATATCATTTAAGGCTTACAGAAATTTAAAGTTTAAATAAGAGTGAAGTTTGCATTATGATATGCTCAAAGGAAGATATTAAATTGTATACAAAATAATATCTCTGTATTTAAAAAAATAAAACATGATTGAAAATATACAACTTTTACATGTAACAGAAGGATGATAATCCTAGTGAAGTAATTCCAGCCATTACTCGGGTAAAGGTTCAAACGCATCAAAGCCTAAAAACTACTCAGGGTGGTATTGTGTTATGGTTGGCCTGCCTCAGATAATTTGAGGGTGACTAGCCTAGCAGGACAATTCTTGCTCCCACTTAAGTAGAGGTTTAAAACTAGCATAATGTTAATAATTTTGGCATGTGATTTATATCCTTAGGTATTTCCATCTTGAAAGTTTTTTAAATCAATCTTAATGTATCTTTTCTATAAGAATAGTATTCTTTAGAAATATTGTATACTTTGGATACATATTATATAAAAAAGAAAAGTTATAAATTGGTGTCTTTACTATTTAAGATTATTATAAATCAATGTAGTTCATATAAGGGACCATCTAGTACTAAAAATGTAGTTCATATAAACTAATCTATTTTTCTACCAATTACCTGTGATATATATTATTATCTTTTTGATCCTAGTGGTGCTCAACCCAAGGAGGGGGAGTGTCCATATGTTTTTATTTGTGCCAAAAAACTGAAAGTTTTCCTAACATAATTCCATGATGTCAAGCCTAAGCAGCCATGTCATAAGGGTATGAGGGCAAGGGAGCACTCATCCAGAGTGAGGTGCTTCAGGTGCCTCACTATTGTATACAATAAGGGGAGAGTGCATCAGCAAGATGGGGTTAGAGGTTAAAGAGGATAAAGTTGAACACATTTAAAACATGCCATGTGCATTGTTTTGATATATTAGCAGGTTAATCTTCAGCATAGTGAAATAATTTGGGAATTTAGCCAAAAATTGAGCAGCATGTGAGTAGTTTTGACAGGAGAGAAAAGCCATGCTGCTCTAGCAGCATCATAAACTTTGCAGCCAGCAATAAATTATGTTATCAATTTTAACAATTAGCATCCTTGTAGAAGTCAGCAAGAAACTATGCAGGCGGGAGTTGAGCATAAGGGATCCATAATGTCATTGAGGGACTGTTAAATGAGGTTGTTGGGGGAGCAATTGATGTTTATGGCCAGCTGATTGAGGGTTTGATGAGCATTGAAAGCTTTTTTAAGGCAAAAATGATATTTATGGGTGATGTTTGGTTGGTTTTGAAAGAATTTGGGCTAGTCAAAATCATGTCAACAATTATAACTATGATTTTAATCATTAACCATCTGAGTGACATGAGTAAATACATGTCAGGCAAAAGTAAAACCACTTAAATAGTTGTTAAGTATGCACTCTGGTTTGTCAAAAACGTCATCCAAGAAAATTTGGAGGTTGGGTGGGGAATAGTGAATTGCTCAGCAACAATAACAGGGGATAGTACAATTATCTGCCACTAGTTCAGCCCTACTTACAAGTTATAAGGAGTGGAGGGATGATCAATTCTCAAAAAAAATTTTGAGGTGTGGTCAAAGGCAGAGCAATTTCTTGAGGAGGGTGGGGGAGCAGAGCCATGGCTACTGTTGGACATTTACCTTTGTAGACTAGAAATCAGAATGCTGTAAGGTGAGTTCTGCTGAAAAAGGGAAAAGTTGGCCATTTGCAATATTCTGATGCTGTTAAGAGTTCATTTATTTATAGTAAAAATGCAAAAATCAATGAAATCAGCCAAAAGTCCCTGGCCAATTCTCAGTGGAACCCCATTAATTAGAGAATCACCAGTTCAAAACCAGTTGTCATGGAAATGGCAGAAGAAGTTTAGACTAGCCTGCTAGTTGGAATGCATAAGCACCCAAAAAGTAAGCCAGAATGCCAGAGGTATTGCTGACTGAGTGACGTTATATGGAGCTGGGCATTGCAAAATGATGAATTTTTGATGTAGAACAACAGTAAGTAGGATCCTGACAATGAACCACAATGTGCTATCCCAGACCCAGGGGGCCTTGCTGCAGGGGTGGGATCACAGAAATCATTTCAATGAGTTCATTGGCATATGGAGTCATTTTGACCGGGGAGGCAAGAAGATAATTATTGCTTGCAGTTGGTGGATGTAAGGCCACAAGATCGCCATGTACTGTTGTCTGAAGTTCATGATAGCAGGGTTATAGTGCCAAAAATATCTGACTCACTAAATCCAATCAATGATGGAGGGGGCTATAGTGACCATAAGTACTGGTAGAGCCCATCCAGTATACAGACTGACAGGCCACCAGGGAAACGCCATCAGGGATGCAGCCAGAAGTATCAATACAATAAAAAAATGATTGGTTTTTTTGGGCAAAATTTATTGAAAGGAAAGGAAGAAAATTGACCAACAATTTTCTCAGTGCAATGCAACTGATTAAATAGTGGTCAATTGGGGTAGTGACAAGCCAGGATTGGGACCCTCAATTTCAACCTAACTGGTGAATTATTTGGGAATGGGAGGATTAGTTCCCTGGAACTGACATCAAAAAATTTGGTGACAGGCCAAGTCGCTGTCAGTTCAACCTCAAACATCTGAACTGAGGCTCAGCTACGTTTCCAATGGTTGGTGTGACAGCATTTGGCCCAACAAGTGGCGGGAATCCCCCAAGGCCATCCCACATAGGGGTGAGTCAATTTGGTTGGGAACGGGTTCAAAACACCTAACCCGCCCGCTCTCAGTCACTGGACCATTCATATGGTCAGTGGCATCACATCAGCTGCAACACCCAAATTGTCAATAGGGGTCTTTGAACCCCTGTCGATGATGTCTGATGCTGTTGTCTGCCTGTCGAGGATGATCTCTAATGACTTTGGTAGGGAGGTGATTTGTTTTATTGGCATGTTAATCAAATTGAACTCATCAGGCTTTCCAGCTAATAAATCAGTCTTAATAAATTTATGGCCATTTGAGATCCAAACATCAGGCAGATTGCCAGTTGAATTAGTTCTGATTGATTTCAATTTGATGATTTCAACACAGATTTCACTGATTCCCTGTAACAGTTCTGCCAAGGTGAGTGTGGGACTGGGTGGAATCTGAAGTGGAAGAGCTGTTACCCAGCGCTTATCTACTATGTGAGCGAGATTTCCCTGAGTAACAAGGGGTACCACCATCCTCTTTGGTGCCTTCTTTCTCAGGAATGAAAAAATAGCCCAATCAACACCCAGGGGACATTCCCTGGGACTTACACCCATGTGGGCATTAGTAAAATCAGCAGGTCAGATTTCTCTGACCATACCATGGACCTTGGGGCAATCATTGGAAGGCACTCCCCTGACCCCAACAAAGTCCTTCAATGCACCTGTGTGGGGACCCCCCTTTTATAGGCTTGGTGGGGTCCCCCATGGTGCAAGAAATTTCTTGGTCAGTGATTGGCTCAAGTTTATAAAAACGTTCTCACGGGTACATTTGGGACAATCAGAATTTCTCTTCCTTTGCTCCGCTGCCCTGATGCAAGTTCCCAAATTATGATATGTTATTCCTGCATATTTCCTAATTTAGACTTATGCGGGCTATTCTGAACATATTCCCAAATTTCCCCTCAACCTTCAAATTTACTTTAAATACTAGATAATTGGAGGTCAAGGGGTATCATTTTTACCCTTATTGCACTCATAATAAAACACATAAAAAACCAATTTTATTAGTGCTTTTTTTAAATTTAAATTTATTAAAAACATTTGTGGATACCAGCCAGCGTGAAGCACCAGCAAGCAAAATTCAGCAGGTTTCCCACAGTTACATTGAAATAGGACACTTCTTCAAATGAGCCAACCTGAAGCAAAAGGGCAACTAATGCACTTACCCTTTACTTAGGCCCAAAAGGGATGGTTGGGGGTTGAGCAGATAGTGGTCTGAGGGATAATCACAAAGGGAGTGGCTTGGGCGAGTAGGCAAAATGACACAAATTCTATCAAAGTGATAGGCCTTTGACCATGAGCAAAAAAAGCTAATGCATTAATGAAACTATTATTCATTTAACTTGGTGGGTAAAATGCGTGCTCTAGCTAAAGTAGATGCCATCAGTGTTAAAATTGATGCCAGTACGTTGGATTTAAGTGATCAAGTTACTTAGCCTAAACTACAAGTACTGTTAAATGACAGTTATATTGGATGTTTTTCCAGTAAAAAAGGGAATCAACAGCACCCAGCTATCTCACTCCGCACCTAGGGAAACTTACCCACAAAGTGACAAACGCTAGGTCTGCACCCTCTTGGTGAAGGTTTAAGGTTGCCATGCCCACACCAACTCTGCTTTCAAGTTGAACTTACCTTGGGAAGATCCATATTGTGTTAAGAGATCTTTTAACTTTGGGTGCAGGGGCCCAGGGCCCAGGCCACCAAACTCTCATACTCACCCCAGCCACAAGATACCAAATAATGAGGTATTCCCAACTACTGATCCTAATACTGCCCTCCAAGCTTGCCCACATCCACAAAGCAGTTCTGAGATAGGTTGTCCGCCAAAAAGAGCAGAAAGGGAGAATCTCATCTTGGCACCATTCCCAACCTCATCTTCTATCTAATAGCTCACCAATCTCAGTCTGCAGCCAATCAAATTGTTTATTTACAGTTTGGGGGTCCGCCTCCAAGTACATTTTCTGCCTCAATTCCAAATTCCATTTTAGGCCATTAATTTTGAATTACAAATCAAAGTTGTTTGCCTTAATTATTGACAATTAGTTTTAAATTCAAAAGTTTAAATATAGAGTAAAACTACTATTGTTGCATTAAAGAAGTTTTTTAACCAAAACAGGAGCAAAAAATACTATTTTTCTATTATAAAAGCAAATGGGCTTGCCTACATGTGGGATCAGCGTTATATTATTTTTATAAATGTTACAAAAGAATAAAAAAAAACCTCCCACCAAAAATTATAATTTTTGAATATTTATTCCAGCCATACCTAGTACAACAGGCATCAGTGCAACCTGATGTGAGCACCTATCTTTGTTACCTCCTACGGTAGGTTCCTCTGACCTGGCCTTCCCTCATGGTAGCCTTCAGATTTCATCCTGGGAACAAGCACTTCCCATATCTGCGGCCTTAATAAAAACACTACTTGGGGATATTATGCCTTCTGTGCAATTTAAACCACACTCTTGCCTGAGGGATCTGTCTCCATAGCTTAAGCTGCCCAAGTCATGAAACTGCTATCTCCAGAGACTTTGTTAGACTCCCAGCCCATCCCTCCAAAGAGACTGCCCAAGCTAGACCTGCGGTTGGCCTCTCAACTACTTTTAGTATGCTTTTGGTGGCCTTTAATATGACTTTTGAACATTTAATTCCCCAAAATCTCCTCTAGACCCTTGCTTAACTGAAAATTTGAATGGCTATGCTCTTGGCATTTTGGATGATATTGTGGTTTATAGTAAACCCAATCTTACAGCCCAGTAAATTTTTATTAGATGTTTTGCTGACATAATTAACCAGTCTATGACTACAGCATCCTTTGCCTTGACCTGAAACCTAGGTGATGCAGTTTCTTATACATTTACACACACCTTCATGACCCTCAAAAATGACATTTTTATCCTCTGGTCCTTCAGTGCGCTGTTACACGCCTGTTACCACGTTTTCATTGTGTAGAACGCTGAACTTACACCTATGATCTCAGCTTGCTCAACTATGTGCAACGTGACCCTGACATGATCTATCCTGGGCCACCATAGGAGAAGTAATGCATGTCCTTGAAGGCTTTTATACAATTTCTAGCTGCTCCTAGAGGCTGAGAAATCTACAAACATATTATAGCATTAAGCTCAATGTACCATGACACTTTACAACACCTTTTGAAGGAGATGCTTGTAAGTGGGCACAAAATCTCCTCTGATCAGCATCAATAACTGGGAGCCAGGTGCTCCTGTTTACACTGATGTCAGCTGCATTGTCTCCCCATGGAACTCACATTTCCAGGATTTACCAGCTAATTATTATAAGGAATCATCTGTGGATTCTTGGATCATTTTTGAAGAGTTTAACTAATTGGCTTCAGATTTAGGTTTTCTAATGATATTATCTTTACTGATTTCTGGGCTCCCTACCCATTTTTATTGGCTCTAACCACAGGTGGCTTGGAAATACTGAATTGCTTTCTTCAGCCTATGATTTGGCTTCATCACTATGATCTCAAGAATTGAGTAACTAAGACATCTATCAATAAACTTAGAGCCCCAAGCACTCTTCAAGAAAGACCAGAATCCCAGCGCGTCCAGCCTCTGGTAATTAACATGCAGGTGCACAGCAGCCCTCACCCATTCAGGGGGATGGTGTTTAAGTGATTGAACACCCAACTACGGAGGGCTCTTCCATATATGCCTCTCTTAATAACAGTTCCTCCTACTTGGCTACCCCACAAAAGGCCCCTTCTCCTCCATTGGCCCTAGTAACTAAGGCCAAGGAGGCCTATGTCATAGTGATCTAAAGGCCTATCTCCTAAATGGAACATCTTTTGATTCAGAGGTTATGGAATTCATTTTATGAGTGACCAAGCGGTAGCCCATCATTACCTTACAATCTTTCTATCTCCTCTGATGACCTTAACTCTAGGAGGCATATGTCCTTCTTACACTGGCTCTCTCAGTATATCAGTTGTAAATGCCAATACACTTGATCATGCCTGCTTTTGTTTCCAGATAACCTTCACAGTTGGATTGCAAACAATAAGTGCACCTGTCCTTCTGGATACAGGTGCTTCGGGCAACTTCATTGAACTTGACCTTGATGAGTCTATAAAACTTGACTTAGTTTCTGGCCCCCTGTCCTAGGAGCCTCCTTTGTCCCCTTAGCTTGCTTAACAGTAAAATGACTCCTCAGGTTCACTGTACAGGGTAACTGGTTTATAAAACGCTGACAGTTGTACCCAAGTTATAATACCCAGTCATCATAGAGATATGATGGTGGCACCACCATAATGTATATGTGGATCTCACGCCCAATACCCTCTTCTTTAAGAACTCAAGTAGTAAAGGGGAACTAAAGATCCTAGACCCCCTGCCTGCTTCAGCCTTTCTGAATAAACCTATTTTAGCTTCTGCACCATGTGCCTCAGAATTCCCTCCAGACCCCCCCAGTTTCTCTGCTCCCATAAAATGATATACATGAAGCTTCCCTGGCTACTAGGCTTCCTCCACATTCAGTTTTATGACCTGTGCTTTCACTTGAAAGTTGACTTGGAGAAGTTAACTTCCACTTTATCCATATCCAGAAGAGGAAAAGACAATACTAAAGGAATATATGGACAAGATGTTGGAAAAGAAGCTTTAAGAAGTCCTCCACTGTTGCCTCTAAGTTGGGCTTCACCCAGAAGACAGATGGCTCCCTCTTATGGTTAAATGACATAATCGAAGTGACAGATTGTAAGAATAAGGCTAAGCACGTGGAAGCCAAGAAGATGAATTTGTCAGGCCTGCCTGACTTGAAGCATACACTGGAACAGCGCAATGTAAAGGCAAGAATATACCTGAGTTGTTCCTGGGGTGCGCATGATGGATGTATGAGAGTTGCATCTGCGGCGTTAAAATGCACCAGCTATTTAGAAAAATATGACGGATTTTTACATTTAGTTGGAGAACAGGGTTTTGAGACCCATTAAATTTATAATATTACAAAATGTGGAAAATTTAGCTTTACTCAATGACTCAAGTGTGGGATTACTTGAGCTACATTATGACAAAGGATGGGAAGTTGCGTTTATTAGTATAATTGGGCGCAGCCCCTCGCCTAATGGATGACAAGTCCCCCTTAATTGTTTGTTAGTTATTTTCATGACAACCATCTTTGTTAGTCAACTTAGTTATAACAAACCTACATCTGTTTTATTTAGCTATATATATGTTTTGTACTCTTTGCTGACCTCCTGGAAGTCTCAGATAACAGAGTTTGTTCAATCATCGCCCTGGGGCCTTTGAGAATTGTCCTCCTTTGCAGTGCCCTGTTTTCTCTATTGCTAACGATTTTCTCCAAGGTTGTGGGGTCGACCTTCCCCACCACCTCTCTGGAACCATGAGTGTTATAGATACACCCTTGACATTATTTGACCAACCCTTCTATTGGTCTCTTTGGAATTTATTTCAGGTCTTATTTACTCTTGGTGGTGATGGGGTGTGTTGGCTGTTAACCCATGGTTCTGTTGCTTTTGGTCAGGGTGTTATCATCCATTTTTGATGATGTTTCAGCTCAGCGTTTCACTTTTTACTGCTCATGGTGTTAACCTCATCCTTTCTGCGAGTACTTGATGGTTTTGGACCATTGGAGGCCCAGTTTTTCCGGCTTCCAATTCCCCCACTCTTTTGATTGTAAAAATAATCCCTTCCTTGCCTTCTCCTGGTGTTGAGCGGCTGCGTTGGCTTTTACCTCAGGCTCTTAACTGTGTCTTTAGAGTTTAAGAAAATCTGTCAATGATGGTGGAGGCGATAGAGGGTTTGTAGCGCATCTGGAAAACAGGGCAACCTGAGTTTACTGCCTTTCAAACCTTCTGTGGGTCATTTGTGGGTCATCAATTTGAGCGTCTATGAGCTCCAAAATCTAGAATCCACTTTTGTTTTTGCTTACCTGTACCTGAAGTAGTTAAAACATTGTTTTGTCATTTTTCACTTAATACTTATATCTGGAACTCCCTGATATGGCAGACTCTCTCCTGCCAACTTTGATTGTTTGATTGAAGTTCCTTGGGGTTATTTCTCACTCCAACTGGAAAGAGAGTAAGTGATTGGTCAGCCATTGTTTCAACTGAGGAAAATTTCTTATAAACTGGCCAAAAAACTCATGCGCGCCTTTAAAATGGGAGGAGTCATCTTGCTATTCCTTCAGTTTCAGGTAAACTCAAAGGTGGGAAGGGATCTAGCCCAGAGACTTTATTAACATTTTCAGTTAGTCTGGCTGCGATGATGTCACCCATTAAGGCCTCTAAAATATGGCGCCCAAAACTATGGATTCTTCTTTGAATGTGGTCAGGGCTTCCCACTGCTCCTCCACTCATTTTAAGGAATTGAGAATTTTGTTGAGACTAGCCCTTGTATTTAATTTAAAATTCATCTGAAATATTACCCTTCAAAACTTGTTCCCAGGAATCCACTGAACCATCCACAGGGGGCCTAGCTGTGATGGTACTGGATAGTGACGATCAATTGGCTATCAGATCAGGCATGGTGTCATTGATGCCCAATAACACGTTTTCTAACAAAGAATAGTTAAAAATAATGAGTCAATTGGAAGCTCTTATGAATGAAAGTTAAAATAACTCCAGTTTATCGCATCACTTCTGAAAATCTGCACTTGTCCCCTAAGATAATTATGAAAACTTAGGAGATGAAACAAGCGTTAATGCTTCAAGGTGTGGGTAGATATGCTGCTGAAGGTACAGCAGGGTATGTATCCTCAGTGGTAAGGGTTGAAAACTACCCTTCACCCTTTTTTATAGAAAACCTTATCCTAGGGTGTAATTAAGTCTAAGGAGGAACCCTCTGAGAGATGTTGGCGTTATCTGTTATCAATAAAGAAGTAAACGAGGTGGGTCGACCTTGGGACAGATATACCATGCCAAGTTTATTAGGCTGTGCTGGTTTTAATCTGTTTCAATCAAAACCTGACTCAGAGTGGAGCAGAAACCACCACGCTATGCTACCACTCCTCTATCTGTTATCAACAAAGATTATGCTTAATTTTTGATTTCTGCTACTCTTTCCTCCCTAAGAGAAATTTAGAACAACTATTTTG